>CAIGRP010093932.1:0-20076 GCA_903798385.1 Fraxinus cuspidata | reverse complement strand
TTTTTTTATTATTTAAGCGAGATTACTACTTTATTGAACATTTATTTATCGATGTTTTACTATATATAGCTGTATAAAGAAATCACTATTAGCTATGCACACAACCATATTGTTACAAATTGCGCAACATAGAGTATAGGAGAAAGAAATTCATTATCAATACCAGCAAAGAAGGCATTGAGTTGTTTAACCACTATGATGGATCAACACTCGTAATATCTCGAGGACAAAGGCCTCTTGTGCAAAAGAAATATCGTGTCCAGAGTACAATAATAGACACAATTCAACAATGCTATGAAACAATATGGACATTACGTCAACTACTCATATTTGACATAGCGGATTGACGGAATGAGATGGAGATGACAAACTTCGCAAGAAAAGATTGAAATAAGGGTGAAATGTCAAGTTTGAAACGATAGGGACGATTTGCCCATCGAATGTAAACGATGATAACCTTTCTTACTCGTATGCATTGAACTTTCAAGAAAACATGCACACAGAAATTGGTGTATTAGTGGAAATACTCTTTTTGCAATAGAATACAAAACTAACTAACAATAACCCTCGTTGGGACTTTGTCTTGAGAGGTTGTTGTTCCTCATACAATCGTCTGAACCTTCTTCTAATTGTTAGTGAGACCCAATTCTCCGCACGAAACAGATATGTTTTGTTGCTCTTTGTATCCAATATTGTCAACAATCTTCATTGCATCTGCAAAGTTATGACCATATGTGGAAAGAGGCAAAACATCCCTGTCTCTACTCTTCTCAGCTTATAGGTTACATGCACACTTGGACGAATACACTAAAGATGCAAAAAAGAGGCTCTTCTGACAACATAAAAGAGCAGGGAGTATTTTAATACATTAATTGTTAGTTATTTTTGTATTCTAATGCAAAAAGAGTTGTGAATGTTTTCTTGAAAGTTCAATGCATACAAGTAAGAAAGGTCATCATCGTTTACATTCAATGGGCAAATCGTCCCTATCATTTCAAACTTGACATTTCACCCTTATTTCAATCTTTTCTTGCGAAGTTTGTCCTTTCCGTCTCATTCCGTCAATCCGTTCTGTCAAATATGAGTAGTTGACGTAATGTCCATATTATTTCATAGCATTGTTGAATTGTTTCTATTATGTTCTCTTGACACGATGTTTCTTTTTCATAACAGGTCTTTGTCCTCGAGATATTACGAGTGTTGATCCATCATTTTGGTTAAACAACTCAATGCCTTCTTTGCTGGTATTGATAATGAATTTCTTTCTCCTATACTCTATGTTGCGTAATTTTGTAACAATATGGTTGTGTGCATAGATAATCGTGATTTCTTTATACAACCATATATAGTAAAACATCGATAAATAAATGTTCAATAAAGTAGTAATCTCGCTTAAATAATAAAACATTTCGGTTCCGATTTCAGCCCGTATACTAAATTAATAAGCCCACTAAATATATCAGATAATAATTTTTTTTTAAAATCATTTAAAGCCCAACGAATATGTAAAATAATAACTGTTTAAATTCATAAAAGTTCACACTCATATTGCATTATTTTTTTACATGATGGACATTTTCTACATTATTTTTTTGTTTATTCTTGTTTAACAATATTGCATGTTGGGGACTGAGATTTAATCATAATCAATGTTTTTGTGTTGAATTCTTTNAAAGCCCAACGAATATGTAAAATAATAACTGTTTAAATTCATAAAAGTTCACACTCATATTGCATGATTTTTTTACATGATGGACATTTTCTACATTATTTTTTTGTTTATTCTTGTTTAACAATATTGCATGTTGGGGACTGAGATTTAATCATAATCAATGTTTTTGTGTTGAATTCTTTTCTTTGGAATTACATTTCATTTGTAGCTCATGAGGTCAAATTGTTCAAAAAATATATATATAATAATCAATTCATTCTAGATTGACAAAGTTGACTAGTTTTTATTGCTATATATCATCTATAATGATTAAACATGTTTCATTTGCTTGTTATAAATATTAGTCCATCCTAATCTTCTGCAATAGCATCACTCTATACATGATGGAAATGGTAGCCTGAAGTTAAGGCTAAATCTGATCTGGAAACTTTCTTTTGCTATTACTTTTGTGAAGTGTTGAGGGAAGGCAAACGAAATGGGAAAAAAAAAAATTTGTTGTAACAGGTTCAAAGTGTTTTTTACTTCTTCTATATTCTTCACATAATTTATTGTGAAAAAAATGGCATTTTACAAATTTCTTGACATTCATGTCCCATTTCTTAAATCCCTATAGTTTTTGACACAATAATCAATAAAGCAAGCAAAGTAATACTTACTCTTTCCTCTATATTATTCATCAATATAATGAAGCTCTAAGGTGCATATATTATAATACCTATCATCTAACAAGTAAATAAGCTTAGTTCACATACACTGAAGAGTGGAGGCATTCGTGGCAGTTTTGCATTTTTTCCTTTTTATGTGTTTTGACGGTATGGAGTGCTAGCATATTTTTTAGAAGAAGTTATCATGTAATACATAAGGTCCAAGAATTCACGTAGCCAATGTCCTGTAGCAAGTACTCATTTTCTCTTCTGAAATGACAACTTTGAAATCCAAGAAATACTGAAAAGGGAAAATTACACCATTCGTCCCAACTTATTATTCCAGTATCAAGTTTTTCCCCAACATTCCAGTAGAAGTTGCATAATCAGTCCCCCAATGTTGGAATTTGTGACATGGCTCTCTTAAAATCTAGTGTTACTTCAAATTTCTTGGCACTAACCTAAATCAAGCAAACCTAGCTTCATTAAGTTGGAGGCTAGCCCACTAGGTCTTTATAATTTTCCATTTATTATTGAAAACGAGGTTTATGTTGACGGTGGAAATAGCATAATGTTAATCTTCTTTCCCATTTCTATCCTTTAGAGTATTTTTATGTTTTTCCTTCTTTTTTTTTTTAATTTGGTTGGGTAAATGAGTTGGGCGGTTATATATTAATGCAAGTAATTGCAAAAAAGAACTTTGTAATAACAACGATTTAGGTCAAGTAGAAGTATAACTAAATACTTATAATACATGCCAATAAGGGCAATGCACATAATTAGATTCAATTGCGAGATATGAAGAATTGTTGGAGGATTTTATAAAATGAGAAGACTTCTACCAAGTCAAATGGCAAGTTCTACATATTGGTTACTATAAAAGTTACACTTTCGGTTGTGTATATTATCTATTTTGCAAGGTACAAGGAATTTAAAAGGGCACTTAATTGTTCACATTACCCTTATTCCTAATTGCAAAGCCAAAGAATTTGTAATCCTTCTTAGCAATCTTATGATGCCTCTGTGTTTTAGAATTTCCCCAATATGTTGACGTATTTTTCTTTCAAATTGTCACTGAAGAGGAACCATAAGCCAACATGCATTGTAGTGCTATAATATGTGCGCATCTTTCAGTTTTTTTGACTTGGTACCTAATTTTCTTACCATCTGTAAAATTAATAGTGTTCCTAGCAGCTTTTAAATTAACTGATTTACTTATATGACTACTTTATATTTTCTGTATACATGTGCCGTAAAACCTACGGCATAGGACATTCTATGTACAATGGGCACAATTATCATTCACTTAGTATATTACAATATCATTAGCTTACTGGAGTTCTAAATGTTACATGATTCTTTCCGTCATTAGCATATTATGCTAAAAAGAATCAAGAGTCATTCATTTTGTACATGTAAATATGTAAGAAACTCCAATATTGGATGAATGGTGAATTTGTCTAAATCTTTCTTTTGGAGACACGTTAACATCACCTTAAAATGACAAAGCCCGTGCATTGCACGGGTTGGAGACTATTATATATGAAAAGGTAACATAAAAAGTAAAATTAGTTTATAAATTTTTAATAAACATGAGCCAAACAAACATGAAAAAGCAGAGATAAAAAAAAGTTGTGGCTTTCTTCAAGAGGTTCAGACTTAGCAAAAATTTATGGGGAGTTCCCTAAAAAAATCTAAGGCTGAAGAATACTCAACATTTTTCTTCTTCAAATTTGTTTGTTTACGGAAGTCGGAAGCATAGGATTGGCTGCCAGATAGATTTCACCACCGTCGAAGGAAGTCGCGCCGTCACTCGGAAAATATCTAAGCTTAGCTAACAATGGCGGAATCAAGCTCATCATCAATAGATCCCAGAAGCAGCTACTGCCCAGAAACTAAAACATTTCACTGCCTCCAACCCTTGGTCCCTCTTCCGCAGGAAACTGTCCCTCTCACCGTAGCTTCATATGCTTTTTCTCTCCAATCCGCTTCATCTTTTGTTTTCAATATCAAAAATGAAAAGACAACCAAAAGTTTGATGGCGGCTTTATCACGAATATATGAAAAGCCCTTTGCAACAAATAAAGTTCATCTTATCAAGAAATTGTTCAACTTGAAGATGTTTGATGGAAGAGTCACAATAGAGCATATCAACGGTTTTAATGCACTTATAAGTCAGTTGGAATAGGTTGATATCTCATTTAACGATGAGGTCAAAGCACTGGTACTGTTATCAAGTCTTCTAGAGATCTAGATTCCTTTGGTTGTGGCAGTAAGCAATACCACGAGCTCTATAAAGTTGAAACTAAATCATGTTTCAGATTTGGTTCTTAGCGAAGATACCCACATAAAGGATGGTGGAGAAACCCTAGGTTCCGCGTTGGAAATTGACAACAGAAGTAGAAAGCCAAACAGAGGCGGCAACCACATACAAAACACAAGTCGTTCAAGAAATGGTCAATCACTATCTTGACCAAAGTTCTAAGGCAATCACTGGAATTGTGGAAAATCTGGTCACACAAAGCAAAATTGTAGAGCACCAAAGAAGCAACAGAACAGCCAAGAAGACAAAAAACTTTGTTAATAATTCAGATGCTAAAAATTATGATGCATTGTTGTTAGCTGTAGATGTTCATGGAGAATCATGGGTAATGGATACTGGTGCGTCGTTTCATGCTACTTTTTACAAGGAGCTGCTCCAAAACTATGCACCGACAACCTCGACAAGGTATATCTTGGAAACGATAAGATTTGCAACATAGTTGGAATGTGATGTTCAAAAAAACTAACCTAATGGATCAGTCCTAAGAATCAAGGATGTCAAACATGTGCCATGTTTGTAAAAGAATCTAATTTCAGTAGGTCAACTTAATAACTCCGATATTGCAACCACGTTTGTTGGTGACACTTGGAAGATGACCAAATGAGCTATGGTGGTAGCTCATGGCAAAAAGAAAGGTATTCTCTGTGTTACTTCTGGTACTCATAGTTTCATTGCCATCACATCATCAGAAGTCGAGGCAAACATATGGCATCACAAACTTGGACGTATAAGCAAGAAATGAATGAAGGTTCTGATGTCAAAAGGGAAACAACGAGGTTTTGAAGTCTCTATACTTGGATTTTTGTGTAGAATGCATCTTTGGAAGACAGAAAAGGGTTAGTTTTATAAAAGTTCAAAAAACATGCAAGTTAGAACGGTTGGAGTTGGTGTATACAGATGTATGGGGACCATCTCAAGTAGCATTTCTTGGTGGCTATCGCTACTTTGTTACTTTTATTGATGATGCTACTAGGAAGCTATGAGTTTACTTTATGAAAAAATAAATCTGATTTATTTGATGTCGTCAAAAAGTGAAAAGTCCTAGTTGAGAATGAGATAATTTTAAAGTTGAAATGTCTTAAATTAGACAATGGATGAGAGTATGTAGTTAGTCGAATGAAGAAATATTGTGCAGAAAATAGAATTCGACAAGTACTGACAATTCTAGAAAAATAGCGATAGAATGATGTCGCAGAAGGCATTAACATAACAATCTTGGAACCTGCTAGAAGTATGAGGATTAATTCTGGTTTACCAAAGCAATTTTGGACAGATGTAGTAAGCACATCTGCTTACCTGATCAATAGAGGTCCTTCGGTTGCCTTGAATTGTAGAATCCTAAAGGAGGCATGGAGGGAAAAAGAGGTAAACTTATCGCATTTAAGAATATTTGACTGCATCTCTTATGTTCACATTGAGCCTGAGAATAGGAATAAGCTTGATCCTAAGTCTTGTAAATGCATCTTCATTGGTTATAGCATTGATAATTATGATTATCATTTTTGGGATTACGAAAATCGAAAAATAATTAGGACCATGGATGTTGAGCTTGAGGAAATCTCTTGTAGAGGTGTGTTAAAACCCAAAATACGAATGTCCAGTTGACACCACCTATAGAGATGTCAACCCCAGTTCATGTGAGGAGGTCTAAAAGAACTATTAGGCTTGTAGTTCACTATTCACCTTCCTTTAATTATTTATTGCTGATTGACAATGGTGGACCTGAGTATTATGATGAAGCTTTATAGGTTGAGATAAGAGAAAAGTGGGAGCTGGCAATGGATGATGAGATAGAATCTCTCTTAACAAATCAGATGTGGGAACTAGTTCTATTTCCTGAAGGAAAACTTGCTTTACACAATAAGTGGGTTTATCACTTGAAAGAAGAACCTGATGGTTCCAAACAATACAAGACCAGGTTGCATGTAAAAGGTTTCCAATAGAAGGCAGGTATCAATTACACTGAGATTTTTTTCTTATTGTAAAATTTCTACTATCAGAACCATGCTTAGCATTTTGGCGGTTGATGATTTTCATTTGGAGTAGTTAAATGTTAAAATTGATTCCTTCATGGTGATTTGGAGGAGGATATTTATATAAATCAACCCCAAGACTGTGGTTACAGGAAAGGAGAGTATGCCGTGTAAACTCAAGAAGAGTTTGTATGGGCCAAACAGGCGCCCAGGCAGCGGTATAAGTTTGATAGCTTCATGACAAGTGCAGGCTTCCATAGGTGACATGCTGATCATTCTTGTTATTACAAAAAGCTTGACACTTTGTATTTGATACTTCTCTTGTACGTAGACGATATGCTTGTTGTAGGTTCAAGCATAGATGAAATTATTAAGCTCAAGGAGCAATTGTCTAAAGAATTTGCAATGAAGGATTTTGGTGCAGCAAAACAAATTCTTGTAATGTAAGTTAGTAGAGACAAGAAGAACAAGAGACTAAAGTTATCACATGCAAGATATGTTGGTAAAGTCCTCAAGAGATTCAACATGGAGAGTGATAAGCTTGTTAGCACCCCAATAGCATGTCACTTGAGATTGATGAAGGAACAAGGCTAAGGTCCTTTATGCCTCAGCCATTGGCAACTTGATGTATGCTATGGTCTGTACCAGACCACATATTGCTCATGCAATGTGAGTTGTTAGTAGATTCATGAATAATCTTGACAAGGAGCATTGGGAAGATGTAAAGTGGATATTGTGATATTTGAAAGGTACTCGGGATATGACTGTGTTATGGTGGCTTAAAGATAGGCTTGCATAGGAATCTTGATTTTGATTTTGCAGGAGAAATTGACAGTAGAAGAGCACAACTAGATATGTGTGTTACTCTTGGAAGCATTGCAGTTAGTTGGGCCTCTCAATTACAAAAGATTATAACCATTTATACTACAAAAGCAGAGTATGTAGCAATGACAAAAGCTTGCAAGGAAATGGTATGGTTTCAAAATTTCTTAAGTGAATTGAGCAAGAATCTTGATGACTGCAAGTTGTATAGTGACAATCAAAATGCTATACATCTCGCAAAGAATTCTGCATTTCACTCAAGAATAAAACATATTGACATTAAATACCATTTTGTTCGTTCGCTCTTAGAAGATGGTAAAATCAGTTTGGATAAGATCCACACTATAGAAAATCCTGCAAATATGTTAACAAATGTAGTTACTATCGAAAAACTTGAGTCCTATTCAACTTCAGTTCGTCTCAGTACTTGAGAATGAAGGCCAAGTTCTACTGCGGCCTAATATTTGTCTCCAAGTGGGAGGTTGTTAGAGGTGGAGACAAAATTTGATTTTATTTTGTAGAAATAAGGTTGGAAAATGATAGAGGTTTTCCAAAGTTAAATTTTACCTCCTTAAAAGATAAGTTATAGTTATCAAATTGTTCTTTGCTACTAAGAAGAAAATTAAAACATGTAATTCTATCAAGTCAAGCAAGAAATAAAGCTTATTGGTTGATCAAGTTCATGTTTGATTTTTCAATTTCTAAAGAAGGAATCCAAGTTGTATTTGTCAAATGATAAACCGCTTTACAAAATCTATAAACATGCCTTAGGATATGTTCATTATATATGTTTGTTCAATGAGTAAGTACCAAAAAATTTATACTAAGTGAGGATATGCGAAAGGTAGATTTTGTTATTAATAGAAATAGAGAGTTTAAAATACTTTGTAACTCTTATTTGAATCCCATTTTGTAATCCTCTGTTTCTATTTTATAGAAAAGCCGCATTATTTATTGAGTAAAATCTTTGTCCAAGTTTTGTTATTTTTTATTATCTTGAGCAATCATCACCAACACTCAGTCGCCTTTACAGAAATGTCATATCCATCACATTGCACATGGCTCAAAGTGCCAGTTTACAACTATTCTAAGGCATCAGGCTTCAGACCCTAACCACTTCGTAGTCCAAAGGCCTGTATAACATGGCTAGGGATTGGGTCCCTATTGATCGCCTTGGATAGGAGAAGTGAAAGATCTACTTGAGTTATGTCACCTCAACGGTTGTGTCCACGAAGCATTGGGCAAAGCTCCCAACACCTCGAAAGATAATGGTGGACGAAGCAATAAAATGTGCCCACATCGCCTTGAAGGTATTGTCGGCGGGGTGATAGAATGCTCCTCATATCTCCAAGAGAGAAGATAGTAGAGGCAGCATGCTCTTGCTTGAATGCCTCGAAAATGCTTATGCGACATATTGCTAGCATCTAGCCGCATGGCTTGCCACATAGACAGAGGTGTAACACTTCACTTTAGATATGTACATACTTCTACTTTTTCACGTTTGGTTTTTGTTTATTTTCTTGGAAAATCTGAAAATTTTATTTTTTTTTCTTGTCTTTCTTATGGGTTAGCTGCCCAATAAATATTAGGTTTTTTTTTTTCAGAAAAATCAACAAGTAGGCTTTATGAACAGAGTAGAACCTCAGAAATTTCAATGTTGTGACTAAATTAGAAAATTTTAAATTTCGAAATGTAGAAATTCGAATTTTTTGAAATTTCAGAACTTAGAAATCAATGTTACATAAATATCTAATTTGAAGTAGCTCTAGAATTTTGTAGTGTCACTTAAATTTTCATTTTGAAGTGTAAATTTGAGTTTGATGGGAATTCTTCAACTTCTAATTGCAAATAAGGGTTTTCTTTAACAAACCCAAGATCATTATTATTCTTCTTTGTTAAGTGAATTTGTTGTGTATTTTTCTATAATTGTAGTATCCATTTATCAAAAGCTTGTAGCACTAATAAAACTACCTCGGATGCTATTACTTTGTCCTCAAGATATGTGCAACAACCTTATCCGTAATTATGAAATCTTAACCTTACAAAAGAAATTGGCAATTTCTATGAATTCTATGAAAATTGACTTCAAGAAACAGCCATTTTGCAAAGGTTAATTATATTTATACCACAATATTTATTGCATTACATTTTAATTGAATTTAAAGTTTTTAATCTTAATGCTCACACTTGTGTCCCAAATATTTTTCATATTGTTCTTATTCTTAAACTTTCCATTAATTAACATACTTCGTATTTAATAACAATTTTATGTTTAAAAATTCGTTAAAATGGCATAAAATAACTGGATAAATAAAAAGCGCAGAAAAATATTTTTCCTACGTTTCAATACAAATTATCATCAATGGATTACAATTAAAATGTGATTTATTAAATAAAAATTTTGGCGGGACCCATATTTGACTATAATTTGAATTTCTCCAATTGAGATGCTAAATGTACACCATTGCTATATACATCATGGGTGACGGTCTTCTTACAAGAGGATGGGGCCCACAATTTTAGAAATCACAGGCCTCACCCCCTTCGTGAGAGGACTTTGAAACTGAGTGTACACCCACTCAGCATTATTCTTTTAAATTACATGACTTTCGACTAGTCCATTGTACATTATACAATAGGGAGATGATCCAATTGTTCACTAAAGACTGACGCGTGAAAAGTATATAAATAATAAACACTTCACCTTGTATCCGAAAGAATGACAATTGGGAACTTGTACCTTATAAAGAACTAGCAAGAGCAAACGAATAAATAACATCACAAGCTTAACTTTGTTGTCCACATCTCTTCTTGTATCCGAAAGAATGACAATTGGGAACTTGTACATTATAAAGAACTAGCAAGAGCAAACGAATAAATAACATCACAAGCTTAACTTTGTTCTCCACATCTCTCCGATGACTTTCCTCGGCTGTGGATTATCAGGTCCTCTGTCACGCTGTCCAGATGTGAAATAAATATAGCCGTCCCAAAAACCAGCTAGTATGGAAGCTTTCCGATAACAGACCATTTCTGTAAAATTAGCAGAAAACCAGGATCTCAGGCATATCACAGTTCATGAAGATATATCAACATTCAGAAAAATGTCCATGAACTCACTTTCCTGAGTTTTGCACTGCTGATTCAGGTGTCCGCTACAGTAATGGACAGTATTAGGGTAAGCTAACAATCTTATTTTATGTCCAGGGAATATAACAATCTCTAAATGAGGGGATCATTCATACGCAGGATGAATTTGGACAAGAATGAAATGGGACCGAAGTAGGAATAAAATAGATCCAATGTTAAGTATCCATTATTTTGGAATGTGAAAAAGGATTAGGATCCTGCTTGTTCCATTCCTGCACTTGCTACACCGTAATGAAGCATTGTGAAAGAACAGTAAAGTTAAAATCACCTTGTATACTCCTCGGGATCAATTTAGACTTTAATTACTTATGCCCAAATTCACTTATTTTGATATGCTTTTAGCCGCAAATTATAATTAGCCTCAGATAAAAATCTAGATTTTAATCTAAATCAAAATCAACAATAAATTTTAACTACATATTTCATGAGTCCCACAACTTTTTAACCACACATTTCATCTGTTTTTATTAAAATCTACTAAAAATCTAATTTTAATTCACACCAAACAAGAGCTTAGCTTTACAATTAACCAATGACTGGTTATGCCTAAAACTAATTATCCACTTTACCAAATATCAAAGCCCTTGTCCTTTTCGTTTCTTCCTTGACATTATAAATCAGTCTCCTATAACCGGAAACCTCTCTCTCTCTCTCTCTCACACGCACGTGCACTAGCGCTAATCAACAATTTAAAGAAGGGTAAAACACAACTTTGAAGTTTATAGACAAGAAACAAAATTTTTCTCTAGGACTATTTTTTCTTATGGATGCACTTTGATGTTCACAATTCCAAATACTTTAATGTGACTTTATAATGTATTACGACCAAACCTCAATATGCAAATACAAAAAACTCATACGTTAACCAACCAAGAATACAAACTAAATAACTCCGAAGAATCATGCTTTAGTTTCTAATGGTGTAAATTATATGTTGGAACTTACTAGTGAGTCCAAATGAAATTGGAACATCTCTCCAACTAAGATCATCCTTTTTGTCACTGGGTGCTTTTCTGTCGTTCCTCCCATGATAATAATGGAATTATTTAAAATAACCCATGAGGATTCTATGTGGGAGTTGGGTTTGGGCATAGGGGATAACACTTTCCACTTCATCTCATCATCCAACATATAAACATCCCCATTAACAACCTGAGAAAATAGAAAAAGGATAATCTTACTGTTCTTGTACAAAGATTCCTCAAACAGTACACATAACAGGTAATACAGCAATCTTTAAATAGTATACCCAAAAACAATCAGTGCAAGAGAATGAGTGCATGTTTGGTACACATTATTTGACAAAAAGTATTGAGTCTTCCATAAGTGCGCGTGTTTATCAAATCATCAGTACCAAAAATTTCATACAAGTTATCATATATTTCAAAATCGTGTACCTCATGCCTCCGTGAGCATTTGAAGATAGGTGACCCAGGTTTGGCCATAAAGTCACCCTCTTGGCCACCAATAACAAAGAGCCTATCATTGACAACAACACAAGCCCAGTTGAAATAATAGTTTTCAAGATTAGAGAAAATAGAATTTATATAATTTTTCTACCGAGTTACAGATGAAACTCTATTTAGCTTGGGAACAAGCAAAAAAAAAACAAGATGCAACTTTTATTAAATTCCTTCAATGAATCATTGAAATGATGCACTTCTTGCTATCTATTTTCTTATTCATAGTTGCATCAGAACCTCACACTCAATAGAGCTAGCAAAAGAGGATAAGTGGGAAAAGAACTTCATGGAATCATTGCAGAAGTTGTGAAATAGGCAGAAAAGGATTATTATATCAATTAAAAGCTTATGCTGTACTAGCATTACAATTCTTAACAATCTGATCTGCACATCAACAGATATCATTCTGTCATTAAATAAATATAAAATCCCCAATAAACTGAGATATTTAAGGACATCATTCCCTCAGCTCTACCATTATCAACTCTTACAAGCTTGCCAGAACTTTTACATTTTAAATTACGAATGTTAAATAAATTTGCCTATTTTTTGTTAGAAAAGAAAAGATCGTAAATGCACCTATTTACATGTGCATTGATCTCTTTGTAAATAACACTCCTGCAGATACAAATAGATGAAAAAAATAAATCACCAACCTGTGTGGTCCCCCACGGGGTATGGGTATTTCATTTCGCCAGTGCTTCTCTAGCGCTTTGCCATTCTTCACTGCAAGACTCCATTGTTCTACTCCAGGTGTATGGCGATTTTCTTTGCTGCCACCCATTACATGAAGCCTGCCTCTCCATAGCTGAGTTGCAGGAGCATACCTGAAATTATGTTGTTATGCATCAGTCTCCAATAACATCGCTCGAGTACTTATTTACATGATCAATCATGAAAATCCGCTATTAAATTGTATGGTGACAAATTGAATTCCCATATTCCGTTGATACAACAACTATAAGAGACTTGATTAGCTATTTGCAGTCGAAAGCAAAGTTTTATCTGTTCATCAGATGACTGTACTTCGTTGTGTCCAGTTCCGTCTTGAGCATGAATTGGTATCACCTTAAATACCAAAGACGTTCTATGTAGTATCTAGCCTATAGCCTAGATCGTAACGTACCCTTGAAGCTATTTTCAGTAGATTATCTCGTCGCTTAGACTTTCAGAGACTTTTAACACAAAATTCAAATTATTTATAGAGAAGGGCACATACCTAGGCGCTGGTAATGGAGACAAGCTCTCCCATTTCTTGGTCTGGGTATCCAGCACAAATGTATGAGCTATAGGACCTCTGCATTGAGGACCCTTCTGCCCAGACACTATATATATGTATCTCCCATCACTTGCCATTCCCAAATGGGAATTCGCCATATCTTTTGGCGTATCAAATCTCCCTCCCCATGAGTTATCCGTGAAGTTGTAAACATCAACATGAGAATGAACCTAATACAGCCATACATATCCACAGTTATGTTCAAAGTAGATAACTCGCCTCTCTTTCAACGAAAACATAGATACACTTCACTTCCAGGGCTAACTATACTCAATTTGCATTTGATGGAAAACGTAATACAGTTCTTACATAGTCGATGGTTCCATATCCTGAAAACACATATAAAAGATTCTTAATCTGAATTGCAAAACCATCCAAACGCGGCACAGGAGCCGACAGCATCTGTTCCCATTCTAATACTGGAGCAGGTAAATCAGCAAATGTCCCAGATAAATCTCTACGAGGACCTCCATTCTTGTCTTCTTTATTTTCAAACTTCTGCAATTGAGTAAAGTAATTAACTGCGTTGCAATTATTTTTCCTATTAATCTCAAATTAAATTATAACTCAAAAAAACTTATAAGAGCATTACCTTCTATACAAGTCCAGAACACCAGAATCAAAACAAAAATAATATATTGGATTAACTTAAATATGGATGCTAACGTTCTTTCTACTCATACAAAATCCCTATTTTCTAGATTCTGGATTTACATTATTGAAGTTATCACTATCAGTGTTCTTCAATTGAAAAGAAAAATGATAATCCGCCCAAAAAAGGGTAAAAATCTACATTGTGGAAACCCCGCACACATGATAATAAACATTTAAGAAGGGGCCAACCTTTTCGTTTTCAGTATGATTGCCGGCATTTGGTATAACGACAATGCGATCCTTCCGACTAGTCCAGGAGGATGCGGTTGAAGAAGTAGACGACATAGACGCCCATAAAAAATCCACCGTGAGAGCCACCGCAAGAAGACATACAAGCGCTAAAACGACGGTGGATTTTGTGAACCTGTGCTTTACCGTAGATCTTACCATTTTCTTTGAATCTTGAATACAATTGAAAACCCATTTACACGAGAGAATATGATTATTATTTAAAATAGAAATGAGAGGGTTTGAGAGGAAGGAATGTTTGAGCAGAAGTTTCTGTGGAAAAGCGTGGGCGCCAATGGTTTACATTGGTTTTTGTTTGTAATTATTTAATTATTAATTTTTCATTTTGAGTGAATAATAGTGTGTGGCACATGGAAAATGGATGGATTGGTTTGGTTTAGCAAGTTTTTAGCATCGTGAATTGTGTTTCCCATTCTGCATTTGACTCTTGGTGTGCTATTTATATGTGCGCGCGCATCTTCAAATTGCTATGTAATTTCGACTACGGGGGTAAATCAGAGCTTTCATGTCTCTAACAGTAAATTAAATATTAAAAAGATTAATGTTATTTATCATTATAATAATGATGAAATGTCAGTGATATAATAACTCATTATTACTCATATTTTTCTCTCTCTTTCACCCGTCTCTCCCATAAAATTTAACTGCCCCAATTCCATTATTTTACTGTCACATTACTGATATTCTATCATCATAGTGATAAGTAATATTTTTCTATTAAAAAACTACAAATTGCATAATGTTATGAAAAAGTGAAAATAAAAGTTAATAGATTTATGTGTTTTATTAAGAATCAAAATCTTATATTTATAGAGAATAATTAGAATTACAAGAGATACAACAATCATAATGACTAGAACTGTAGGTATATAAATAGTCATTCAAAAATGCTACTATATTTATAACACTCCCTATTAAATGACTATTTACATAATATCTATTTCATTGAAATATTGTTTGGCAAAAATCTGATATGACAAAATGCCAACAAATAAAAAAAGAGTACATATAATTTGGAGTAATAAACTGATACCTCGTTAAAACCTTGCCAAGAAAACCCAATAAGACAAAATTTAATCCAAGAAAAAAGAATACAACTACTCTCACTAGTTTTAATTTTTATATCAAGCGATCAATGTCTTGTAATATTGATATATGTACGTCAATGTCTTTAAGAAAACTCAGTGAGATAAAACTTGAAAACTGTAGTAACATGATAATTCAAAAAATAGCTCTTCTTGATCTCTTTGGAAGCCTCATACACATAAAAGCGTTATTTTAAGCGTAAATATCCAATATATTATGGATATTCATTATATAAAGAATATGCCTTATTAAAAATTATTAGGAAAAACTTTATGAGAAAAATCATAATGAAGGAAAAAGAGTGCATTCATTCTTTTGAATACGCCACAATATTGTCTCGTTAAAAAATTTATTAGAAAAATTTAATAGGACAAAACATTGGTCAAGGAAAAATAGTACAACACGTATTTATTCACCATCATGATAATATCGCTTGAATTATGCTTCAAGCATATTAAATCCTTTCAGAATAGTATCAAAATCATATAAGATAAATTGTTTATAATCACATTTATTGCATGCATATCAAATTTCATGAATATCACGCTAACAAGGTAGAGACTTGTAATTACATTCACCATATGATAACTTATTTATTTACATAAGTCTTCGGGAAATTCATTACATAAATAGTTGTACATTACATATTACGATTTTACTATTTTCATTTTCATTCCGCATAAGTAGACACATTTAAGTGCTCATATTGTAAATTCAGAAACTTCAAGATTTTCTAGTAAATTCAATTTTAAAAGGATCGTGTCCAAAAACTTTAGATTTCTCTAGTAAATTCGTTTACTAGGATCACATCATTTTATTTGGTCAATCATTACTTCAATCGATATTGAATTTATTTCGATATCCTCGCTACTTATCAGGTACCTAAACCTCTTCTAGAATTTTATAATTTGTTATGTTTAAATACTTTTCAGAAGTATACGCTTTCTAATTGGGATTATCTTTCTTATATGCTCCATTTCTATTTTGGGGATTTTATATTAGAATTGAATATCATCACATTTTAAACGTGCTATCAAATATAATATTAACTAATTGTCCCCCGGTCGTTAATTCAAGTTGGAGCATATAAAGCGGTGTACGAGATATTAATGATTTCTTTGGTTATTAAATATATCTAAATAAATTTTATTTCGAACTTTTGGTTAGAATTATCTTTTATGAGAATTTAGATAATGACACATTTGTACATTATTTTCAATTTCTTAATTCATCCCCCATAATGTTGAGAGAATTGTCAAATCAAATTGACAATCAATAAATTGCATTATAAATTTTCATCCGTTAAGGTTTGAGATATAGTATAAAGTTGACACCACACATTTCGTCTCAGCATTCTTTACTTTTCATCTTAGTGTATTGTAGTGGATTAACTATATTATGAAATAATTAGATGAAGAAATTAAGCTTTGATCATAAGCCAATTATATCAGGAAGAACTGTGACACTGACATGATACGTAATAGCATTCCCTAAACAGAAATGGAAAATACTTTGTTCTTAATTAAATTAATTGGAAGCCTTTAATAAATAATAATGTTAAACTATTTATCGACATCCCTACTAACACTTATTAAAAAGTTTCGATTTAGGATCAATAGTATTAACAAGACACACCGTCTTGATTGTATAATTTGAAAATTATTTTTAACAACTAATAGTAATCAACCATTTATCGACATCTCAATTAATACTTATTAAAAAGTTAAGATTTAGGATCATTAGCATTAACTAGGCACCGTCTTGATTGTATAATTTGAAAATTATGTTCATAATTTGAGTAGTTATTTCGCAAACTTCAAGTCGAGAATACCAAGTAATTATCTAGTATTTGTGTCAAACTATTAGAAAAAATAATATCTAGATTGTCAACATGGAGGATGATGGGGCCTCATTTGTCATCATGGTTAATTTTTAGAAATATAGTGAATTCAATCTCTATTTTAGCTAGTGATAGTTGATGAAAAATTTTCATGAAAGAGAATAAATATCTTATAGGATTTCATTGGAATGAAAAATCTTCTGGTTCTTCATTGAATATGCCAAACAAATTAAACTTCTAGTTCAATATAAAATATAATTCAATTATTTAATTTCGAAGAATGTGATTAAACATTATATAATCATATAATAATCAATATCTACATAACATAAGTCTTATATTTTCTTTCAGGGATAAATACAAATTCATAAATTACACATGATATATTTCTCGAAACATGCTATTTCAGGAGCACGTTGTATTTTATTATTGTTTCTTCGAGAGCAATATATCAATATTCTTCTGGATTATTAGATTTTTAATATCATGCTCTTCAGGAGAATATAATATTCTTCGAGATATGTGCTACTTGATGAACACGATAAAATAGCATTATCATCATTTTTTTGTTTGAAAAATGAGTTTACAATTATTTCTTCAAGAGACATCGGTCAATATTCTTCTCAAATATAAAAATTTTAATGTGTTGTTCTTCAAGAGCAATAACATATTATTCTTTCAAACATAAATTACGCAAAGATTTACTTTTCAGGAACAAAAACATAATTTATGTTAGATGCTCATGGAATGCAAGTAAAATCTAAATATAACATCAATAATGGTGTGTTACTTCAAGAGCAACAATATTTTGTAATAGACAGATATAAGAGTACCAGATTCATAAATTACACTGTATTAAAAAGAATAAGATCGTGATAACTCATAGAATGATAAACAAAAAAACAAACAATTAAATACATCACGTGCAATTTTTTATGGAACCAATAACCTGCCTATTTTTTTTTGACAAAAAATATAGAACCAATTACCTGTGGCAAAGCTATTATTGAGAACTAATTACCTGCCGCCAAGCCAATTACATCCTAACTAAATGGATTGGTGCATGCCTGTCGCAACGTTATCTATTCGGGATTGGGAAACTGTCGACGACCAGTAGGTTTCCTCTCGACCTTTTCTCTTCCCATTCTCATAATACTTAATAACAAAAGAAAAGCATAGAGGAAGAAAAGAACCAGCCTCGTTGTCACCAAATTAATCTTGATACATGTGACAAATGATTACACTTATAAAAAATATGAAAGAATCGTGATAACGTGTTAAGAAAAGAGAGAAAAAAAGAAAGATATAATAAAAGTCAATAGATTTATGTGTTTTATTACGAACTAAATCCTCATATTTATAGGGAATAATTAAAGTTATAAGGAAAAACAATCATAGTGAAGAGGACCGTAGAGATATAAAAATTATTCATAAATACTACTATGTTTACAACACACAGAACATTGTAGACATTTACATCTTACAAAAGGTTGAAACATGAAAGGTCCAAAACACCCTCATTATTTAAAATCAAGTTCCAAAAATAACCTTCCCATTCTAAAAATAAAATTAATTCACTAGTTGCCCTCCATTGAGGCACTTTAAAGATTCTTGATGGATCCTAGAGAAATTGGGATGTCTTTGCACGGAAACATAAAGACATGCTTGGCATTGATCGAAGAGTCTATTGATAACCCAAGAATAACTGACCAAGATGAGGTGAATTGGTTTTTAAAACATTTTCGAAGAATTAATCTAAATTCAAGTAAGTAAAGACTAAATAGATTAATTCAAACAGTAAGAATAAATATAAAAGCGATAAGTAAAATGGAGAGATGATGCAAACGATATAATTGTGGAGGTTCGATCCAAAGCAATGATCTAGGTCATCAGTTACCAAGCTCTCCGTACGAGCAAGGCCTTTTCACTATGTTGATTGACTTAGGTGCAATCAAACCATTTACATCGCTTCCGGTAACTTACAAATAAGGAGCACCGATCCTTATACAATGTTGAGTTTTATGGGACCTCAACACGACCCACACTATTGAGTTTTACGGGATCTCAATATGACCCGCACAGTGACTTACAACAAATAGCATGGATCCATACTTTATCAAAGTGATTTTTACAATGAAATTCCCCTCTTGATAAATAACACAAACAAATTAATTACTAAAAGAGGCTAACACTTCAATGAATAGTAAAAAATGATAGCTCAAGTGTTAGATGAAAAATTTTGATGAAATGATAGCCAAAAATTAGATTCAATCAATCAAAGTGCTTCGATGAGAAGATGAAGAAATAAATACAATATATGTTAAAAAATCTTCTCAAGAAATATCTCTCTTTTAGTGGATGATTGTAATAAATTAAGTACTAAGAGAAAGATGAGAAACTTTGATGAATATGATAATTTTACAAGTTTAGTTCAATCAATCGAAATTTCAATATGAATAAGAAAAATAAAAGTTTATGCAATGTAAGTGTAAAAATCTCTTTCAAAAAAAATCTCTCTCTTTCAGTGAATAATTTGTGATAAATTAAGTACTAAAAGAGAAATTAAAAACTTTGATGAATATGATGTTTACAAGTTTGATTCAATCAAAGTTTCAATGTGAAGAAGTAGAAAAAATTTATGCAATGTAAGTGCAAATATCTTCTTAAAAAATATATCTTTTTTAAAATTGATATAGATAAATTAAGCACAAAGAAAAATAAAAAACTTTGATAGGAGAAATGATTCAAGAGGTTTGATCCAACAATCAAAGTTTTTGCTATAAAAAAATAAATTTAAATGAATGTAAAAATGTAAGTTCAAAGAATATTTTCAAATGAAAAACTATGATAAGTAGATTTTCAAAAGTTAATTTGATCAAAAGTTCTTCAAAACTAAATGATTTGATAATAATAAATGAGAT
>CAIGRP010093929.1:0-24772 GCA_903798385.1 Fraxinus cuspidata | reverse complement strand
CTATTAACCCTATGGTAACTCCCGCTTGCAACAAAGCCAATTCCACCTTGCGGGGAATCGAACTCTGCACACTACCGCGCTGAGCCCTAACCGCCCTCCCCTTTGCCACTGGGAGATTTGCCCTGGGGGCAACTGAAATGTAATTATTTACTTTTATATATGGGTGTGTGTGAGTGGACAATGAGGTGTTTATTTATTTATCTAATTTACTTGTGATCATTTTAATAAAATAGAAAAAAAGTTTGTAAGTTTGATGTAACAAGTTTGTCTTATATTGCTAAAAATTGATTTATTAGTAAATTTTGATAAAATTACGCGATTGAAAAATTGATGAAATTGTGAGTTTCATAAAATGTTTATATGTGATTTAAACTAATTATTCATTTTAACTTAAATTTTTATCAAATTTTCTCTAAGTGAACCCAATGGAAGCAAAAATTGGTGACAACATAACCTAGGCACGGCGTCGGGTGGATTGGTCCATGTATTTCAATACCCTAAAATACATATCATATGTTAAATATTCGAAATTAGAATCATTCAGATCCTTCCAATTATGAAACCAAATAGAATCGTTGGTTCTAGTTCGAATTCGATTCTACTTGTAACATTTTTTATATACATTTGATAAACATTTTTTCATATAGGTCATTTCAATACATACATAACATGTTACTATTCGACAATATTCGTGCAAGAGAAACAAAATTCAACTAAGAAGTCTTGAAAAAGTAAAATAATGGAGCGTAAAATTCACGAAAAACAAAATAAAAAATTAAATCATAGTTTGACAAGAAATTATGTTTTCTTAATTAATCTTATTCGTTCCATAAGTGATGCTTGCTATAATATATAATTTAAGTATGGATAGTGTTTAAATTCTTCCACTCTTGAAAAGAACTAACATAAAAAATATTAATTAAATATATAACTATATATAATATTGTAAGATTGCAGCCCACTTATTGAATTTACTATGTTTGAATAAAAAATAAAAATTGAAAGAGAACCACAAACTCAAAATCGCAAAAAATGTACACCACAACCCATGTTATAAATATATCAGTTTCAATTGTCACGCGTTATAAAAAAAATCGATTAAGCTTGTAAACAATGAAAGAAAGTAAAAATCTCGAATTATAAGAATGAATATTTTGATTCATCAGCTTACACCACAAGCGCATCTTGAACTTTTTTATCCATATCCATAAAAAGTTTAAAATATTCACATGTACCAACCTCTTAAATGCAACAATCGTATGTGAAGCAAGAGACAAAAAAGCAAGAGTCGGTCTTGATTTATAAGGTTAGACTTTAGAGTTTTAGACAAATTACTACAATTATATTTTTATGTTTTGTATTTCTTTTACCTAACCTATGAATTGTAAAATCGGTTCTATTCGGATACTCACGATTCTAATTTATTTTTCTGAAATCGGATCGAAAACTCCGATTTAAAATTTGATTTAATCCAAATCAAAGTCAAACAATCAATATCAACCACACGTGTCCACAATTTTTCAACCACACATTTCAAAAAACATCTATTAAAATCTATAAAAAATCTAATTTTAATCACCACAAAAAACCCTCGAGCCAAATTTTATTTATTTATTTTTAGGGTATTATTTTTTTTTCATAATTTTAATAAATAAATCAAGAAAAAAAATTTCAGATCATGGAAACTAGAGTCCCACTTCTTTCCCTTCGTTCGTCTCCGTCGCTGCCGCACTGAATAGCAAACTTACGCCGACGCGGCTCGATCTTCGTCTTCCCATAGGTTGACTATTCTGCTATGCAGTTTCTGCTCCAGCAAATTATTACTGGCATCTAGTTCCTTTTCCAATTAGTTATACTCTGTAATATATGGCTTTTTTAATCAGGTGTAATCCCTAGCTGACTGTGTAGTGGTATTTGACTACAGTGCACATTGATTCTTTGGGATTTGATATGATCGACGTGACCTGGTTCAGTGCCTTCTTACTTGGGGCTGGTTGCCTTGCTTTGGGGTACTTCATTGGAGCTCGGCATTCTGCCCGTATTTTTCTTTCGTCTCGAGTATCGAAAGGCGCTGAAATAGTTGTTGACGGTAAACCAAAGAACCGTGGTAAACAACCCCTCGAGATCGAAAAACTAGCTGACATTCTTGAAGATTTCAAAATGGTATTATGTCTTTTCCATTCTCCCTGTGTGCAGATATAGTTACGCTCTTATGCGAAGTGAGAAGAAGCTTTGAGTACATCAATACGAGGATAATTTAGCTTTATTTCTTGAATAATTTTTAACAGGTTTTGGTTGTGAGGAATGACTTAAAGATGGGGAAAGGGAAGATTGCTGCACAATGCAGGTAACTGCCATCTCGAGCATAGCATCAGACTCAAATTGCACCTTTTGTATTCAACACCTATTGTTCATTAGCAGACAATGTTATCAATGCGATTGATTTTTTTTATTTTTATTGTTACTTACCAATTTCTTGGGAGTGTCAGTGGTTTGATTACGGGGAAAAAGGAAACCATTTTTCATTTATGTAGGATTATTTCTTTCAATCTCTGGCAGTCCTATTTATATTGGGACCCAAAAAAAGGAACCAAGAATATGTTATATCTATCACATAATAAAAATAGGAGTGGTGGTTCTTAGTAGAAGATGCCAAATTCTGCAGTGGAAACAACAAAAATAAGTACAACACATGATTGAAATAAAAACTACACTGTAAAGTCTTAAATTTGACCAAAGACTGGTTGGTGGTATCACAACGACACTTTGGTTTGATGTGAAGGGCTAAGGTTGAGCCGGAGGCTAAATGACTAGGACGTTTCAATTGAACTCTGGCCAATGAAAGTGAGGGCTTCTTTTTGCTGGACTCTTGCATATATGAGTTATTTATTAATACTATATCCCAAAAGAAAGAAAAGGAATAAAACTTGTTGTAATACGGTGCTTCATTTAGTCGCTTTCTGACGCTGATACTGCAAAGTCTCTTGAAATAAATTTAAAGTTCAAAATATGAAAGCCTAGTCTGCTTAGAGAATACATTTTATCTTCTACAGATTGCATCATATATAGATTCTATAATAATCTTCAATGGGAGGCAAAACTATGTTTAGAAGTTTGATGCGTTTTTCTTTTTGGGTCTACTCTGTAATTTTGTTCTAGTAAGTCATGGTTTTTCATGCTACAATTGCAGTAATTTTACGAGTTAACTATTTCAATGAAAATAATACAACCTGCTGGTAGGCACCAATTTACAAGTTCTTTGATGCATAAATTTACTTGTTCTGATTTCTAGTCAACCAATTTTATATGAATGATAGTCACGCTACTTTGGGTCTCTACAAGAAACTTGCAAACAGGGCACCAAAATCTTTAAACAGGTATTCTTTGATGTAGTCACAAATTTAATTTATTGGAACCCTGAAGTGCTATTTATGTGTAATAATATTTGCCTAAGTTTACCGGCTTGCTTCCATGCAGGTGGGAGATGTGTGGGCAGGTTAAGGTTGTCGTGAAAATTGAAAGTGAAGATGATATGCTTGTTTTACAAGTAAGAGCCATATGAATAGCTTCAATTTGAAATTACCATAGCAGTTTATCAGATAACACATGTTTTATGAATGTTACATATCATTATGTAATGTATACTTGTGCTATTTATTTTGTTTGACAATATCTCACAGCACTTTCCGGGAAGACATGAAGAAACTGGTTAATTTTTCTTGTATACTAAGGATGCATAGACTAGATAAATACCGTTATTCTTAAGAATTTTAATTGAGTTGAAATCATTCCTTTTTTACCCCTTTTGCCACGATTTGTGAGAAAATTTTGTCATCTTAGTAAGACAAAAAGGGTGAAGGATTTAACTGGTGATATATATCAGGTTGTCTGAGCCCTGAGGAGCTCAAGATGACGAAAGAAAGGATTGTCAACAATGACATTGTAACGCACAGTAAATTGTTATCAAGAACTTGTATCATTTGATGATGTTGTAACTTGATAATTTTGTGGAATTTTAAAGGCGGTAACGGGCTAATCAACGTTGTTAATTAATTAGGGTTCTCCTTCAATGTTATTGCATGCCTAATCAAGGAATCTTTCAAAATGTTTGAAAATGTTTGTCATCATACTGTTGCCTGACTGCTGATGCACTTTGTCGAGCAGTGCAAGGATTTGTGATGTGGAATGCAGTGGAACAATTATAAGAAAAGGGGAAAAGGGAGAGAAGAAGAGAGAGGAGGGAGATAGAATGAGGAAGGTAGAAAGGGGAGGAGAGTTAGACAAACAGAAGGGAAGAGACGAGAGAATTGAGGAAAGAAAATATCAATCTTTATTTCATGTCCAAGTTTGTCTCCATTACATCTCACAAGCCCCCTTTATATAGGGTGTAAACTAATCTAAATTGAAGTAGGAAACTATATTAAAATTAATCCCTAATTATGTTTCTTAAATTAAATATCAAAATTGGAAATTAAATATAAAAATATCCTTCTAATATTCTATCAATTTGTTTTGATAATTTAAACTCATTTTTGGCATGGGTTGGCTAAGTCCCCTGCAATTGGTAGTACTTGTCAGTCGAGTCACCTCCCAGACCTTTACAGTGAACAGATGGAAGTATGGGATGGTGGGGATAGCATCATCTGGAATATAACTTGGTCTCACAAGCAGAAACTTATTATAGGGCCAAAGGAGTATATTGGGCTTATCTTTTGTACTTTGCTATAATATAGAAGTTTATCATGCATGGACTATATTCTTTTGTTTCAGCTGGATTGTAATTTCTTATTTGTACAGGAAAAAGCAAAATCACTAAACTTACAAACACATATCACCATCGATGCTGGGAGAACACAGATCGCTCCTGGTGAGTTTTGAAGTTATTTATTTTTGTTGTGACTTGGTTTTACATTGATCTATAGGATGGTGTTCTTTCCATCTTATAAAACTGACTAAATTCATTGGAAACTCCATATCTCTGTAACTATGTGACCATGAACATCATGACTGTAAACACCCTTATAGCCTTTTCTTCAGGGAAAATAAAAAATAAAAATAAAATAAAGGAATGAAAGCTGGACTTATGGGCCCCTCCTAGCCCCCCCAATTTCATCATTTGCATTCTCATGTTAATATTTTTACTGACCGATCGATATTGGTTTGGGATGACAATCTGTGATGGCTATGTTGATCAAATGGGAAAAATACAGTATTAAATACCTGCAAAGTAGAATTGATTTTGCTCCGATAGAGCAGTACTACTCTCAGTCCCCTTTGATGGGGGTTGTGGCAAAGTGGATGTAGTGGGAAAACTCAGTTCGTGGGTGATCAAATTCACCATAAGCATAATATTTCTAAAGAAGATTCATCATATAAATTTTATAAGCAGGAGGATGCAGTGGGAAAATTCTTATTTAATGCGTGTTCAAATTCACGATAGGCATATTGTTTATAAAGAAGTTTATCAAACTTTTACGCACATCATTTCTGAAGAAATACCTTTTTATCTACTTCAAAAATATTTTAAACATGAGAGTGGATGGTTGTCGATTTTGGCCAATGTAGCAGTAAGAAAAGATGAAAATGGTGCTTTGTCCATTCGCATACAAAACTCAGGGTAGATTCTATTGGCGGTGTGTGCATGTATAGATGTTAGAAAAGAGAAAAGAGAAAAAAAAAAAAAAAGAACTAGTTAAAGGATAAGGATTGAAATTATACGTGACTTTGGCTTACCCTTTCATATCAGACCAATTGTTACCTGTCAGGTTTCATCCCTAAGCTCTAGGGTTTATCCATCCAAAGGTGGAGTTAAGGGGACTAATTTTGCTATATTTTTCTTGCATTTGCCAAATAAATGTCATCACGTTCAAGGTAATAAAAGGAATCTGTTATCCTCTCTTATCAAATAAAAAATATTAATTTATGTGGCTTATTATTGTTGAATAATGCTAATATGTATTTTTGGTTATGTCAATGTCATCTTAAAGGATAATGTAAAATGTATATGCTGCAAAATGAATAAGTAATTTGTTGTCCAGTGGCTCTGTGTTCGACAGTTCCGAAAACCTATTGCACCCGCAGAACGTGGGTAACTGTGGTTTACTCCCATTTTACCTGCATTTACATTTTGGGAATTTGCATATCATCATGCAGTCGTATTCTTATAATTTTTCTTTTATCTCATCTAATTATACAACGAATCGCTATATTTGGATCAGCGTGAATTTTCCATTATGGATTTTCATCTCTCTTGGCTTACAATTCATTTCCTTGATTCCTCTTCCCCAGATTCAAGAACAGTGATGGCAGTTTTGGGTAAGTTTCTCGTTTCTAACGCCAGCCTAAACATGATGTCAAACCATTGTTCTGAACATTGACAACAAATGTTACCTCAGAATTATAGGCAGTTTCAGCTCTTTTCAGGTCCACAAATCCTTTTCTTCTACTACCTCCTTAGCGTGCAAGTCACCAAATCGTTAATCGTTTATTCCATTCTTATGCAGGACCCGCAGAGATGGTCGACAATGTGACCGGTGGATTGAAGCTTTTATAGTGGAATTAGTTTTGCTATTCTTTGGCCTTAAATGGTGGAAGAGCTTCTAAGGTTATCAGCTACATAGAGGAGCTTCTATTGGACATTGATTGTATTGTTGCTGATGATGAAAAATTTCAACGATGGGTCGATTCTTAACGAATGATTGATAATGTTTACTCAATGAATAAGATTTTTAATATTATATCATCCTACTTTTTTTTTTTTTAACCTTAGTCTTTTGTCGAACGTATGAATACTTTGCAATTGTTATTTGAAACAACAAGAATAGCTTTCCCTAGGATTGTTTTTTCAGGTTAACTTTAGTGACTAATTGAGTCAAAAAAAAACTTTAAGGTGCCTAAATAAGTCAAAAGAATAGTTTAAGGATCATTTAAGTTGTATACAAATTTCAGTTGTGAAATTAACTCATTCGGAATGGGGAATTGGTAGCCCAGAATTCAGATTTTCTGCTGAATGGGTAAAAAAAGGAAACATTTGAAAACAAAACAATCCGACCTGCCGGATTCGAACCAGCGACCTAAGGATAAGCTGCTATGAACTAACTACAGTCCTCCGCTCTACCAACTGAGCTAAGGTCGGAAGATGCTAATGGTCTCGACAAACATGTTTTATTGATTATATATTTTCGAAGGATAATTTTCACGCGGTCACTGAAGTTCCAATGAAATATCAATTGGGTCACCAAATGTTAATTTGATAATTAAACTTTATTGTTGTTTCAAATTTCATCACTTATTATTCCCACAATACCGATATAAATCACTTAGTTGATAGTAATTCCATAATCATCTTCCATGTAATTGCTACACACTCTAAAAACAAAATAGTAAAATACATATCGTGACAATTTAGATTATAAAGGTCAATATGAGTATCTTTTTACGAAATGAAGTAGTGCTAAATCATCATGCCATGTTGCGATTATGTTCTCGTTAATTAGGCTATTTTTATCAATTTAGGGATGGCAAGTGACCGAAACGAAATGGTGATATTTGAATGTAATTTGAAATTAATGACCTAATTAATGTAAATTAAAATTTAGTGATATAGTCAAGATTTCACTGAAATTTCAGGGACCACAAATGAAGTTCTTCCTTTCTGGGACAACCCATTCACGTTTTACATGCTTCTACTGTTCTTTCTTTTCTTCCAAAATTACTTGTGTCCTGATAGCAGGCGGGTGGAGAGAGAGAGAGACCGAAGTGTATTTGACAGTGATCAATGGGTGTAGCAAATCCGGATCTGAAATGGAGACCATTGAAGTTTGTAACATTACTAACGGTGTTGATGGTACAAGTGCAGCACTCACGCCAGCTTAGATCGACTCATCCATTGCATCATTTGGTTGAAACAGTGAACAATTATTATGGAGGTCCTTACATTGGCCTCTTAATGGCTTATCCCACTGAAGAGGCCGCACTCTAACTTCTCGTTTCTTCGTTCCCAGCTCTAATGTTCCTTCCATTGATTTGGCAGGTAAGTTCAATTTAGATGATTTTCATCAGATTCATGTAAATTTTTCTCATAAAACTCCTGGATAATGGAACAATTAGACTACGGTGATGTATGTTACACTGATTAAGCAATTCACAGAAATTGAAATTCTGAAACTGGACTGCAGTTGAATCTAAATTACTTCTCTGTCGGTTTCTTAACTAGGAAGGAGATTCAACATTGGGAAGATTAAAGGCGTTGATGTGATTTATGTGATGAGTGGTGAACAAACGGTAACATATTAAATTATCAATCTTCTCCTTCATTTCCCCCCTCAAAATCGATATTTTCCATTTATTAATTTTCTCAGTTAAATGCAGGTATAACGGTGCAAATTCTATTAGATGTTTTCGACATTAAAGGAATAGTTCACTATGGGACTGCTAATGATTCCCTATACACTGGAGATGTTAGTGTCCCACTTAACCTAGCCTTTACTGGTTCTTGGAAATGGAAGGTATGATAAAATCACATACGTTAATTCCAGGTTTATGGAGTTACTAGGATAGATATACTATGACATTGTGTTGATCAGGAATTTCAATCGCCAGATGGAGACCTGGAAGAGCTCAAGTTTGGCGCCTACAACTTGCCTGAAAAGGGGGAAAACTCATTGGCAAAGATAGAGTACACATATCAACAACTTCATTCCAATAGGAAACCAATGCAACAAGTATTTTGGCTTCCAGTTGACGCAAATTGGTTTAGTATGGCAACCCAACTTCAGGTTAGGTAAGGTGAGTTGAGGGATTACACGACGTTTTTTGACAAAACTATTACTAACTGCATACTTTTGCAGGAGTTGGACGTAGTTTTGCAACAATGTCTTGACGAGAAATTCTGTCTTCCTACAAAGCCAAAGGTTGTATATGGATTGAGAGGCTCAACTGCTGATAAATTTGTCGATAATGCGGCATATAGGAAATTCCTTTTCAACAAATTCAATATCTCAACCGTCAATGAAGAGAGCTCTGCAGTTGTGTCAAATTGAAAAATAAACATAAAATCAATAGATTATCTAAATAGCAACTGTTTGTATTTCACTCCCCCCTGACCATGTGATGCAGACATCCATATCAAATGGAGTGCCTTGTATAGTGTTCCGCGGTGTATCAGATTTGGCGGGGGCTGGAAACAAACTGGAATCAACAAGCTTAAGTTCTTTGGCTGCTCTAAATGCTCTTAGTGTTGCAGTTGAATTTATCGGCTTAGTTGGGCAACAAACAAATCTCAGGCACGACGACTAGAACTCACTACTCAGCATCATAATTAAACCCAAAAATTCATGACAATCTGTTGGAAGATCTTATTTATTCAATCTTATCTTCCTCACTTGTTTGTCATTGAAGGGAAATTGGATTGTTTTGATTGATGATGGAATAAAATCACGAAACAATTGATTATAAAGAAATGAACTTGGGGCATGGGAGTACTGGGCTTGGAGAATGGCAATTGCACAGAACTTGAAAACTCATGAAACTAAGCAAAGATGGGTCTAAGCATAGGTATATATGAAACATTGTACAAAGTGATATCTGCCTTGTATACTGGATTTATGCTTTCATTTTTCTTTATATAATTTTCCTCGTATATAAAGAAATCATACATTTAAACCCAGATACTTCAACATTGAAGGAAATTATTTCTACTTAAATTCAATCATCTTATACAAGTATTGAAAATCAACAACTTGGTCATAACACTAATGTAAAACTGGACAAAAGTCTGATCAGCGACTGTATCCAGCAATCCCAACAATAGCCACACCATACAATAAAATAACTAGCTAGGTTTGAGGTAAAAATATCCAATCCAAACAAGCTTATCATATATATATAGAAAATAAGGTGAGCAACATTCAAACTAATCCCCGAGGACAAGAGGGTTTGGTATCACCTGTAGCAGCTTACGGGGAGTCAGAGGTATGAACATGGGCATGACCTTCAGCGGCGTTCTTTCCCTGTTCTTCCTGGATCATTTTTCCCCCCGTCTTCTGCCCCATTTCTCCAGCAGCTTTGGTGACACTATTGAAAGCACCTGTAACCCACGAAACCCCCGTCAAAATATGTCGGTTCTTCATGACGGTTGATCCAGCATTGCTAACCGTCTGCTCAGCTGCTGTAAAAGCTGATTTCGTCTTCTCAGAAACCTGAAACTGCTGGTCCATTTCCTTCGCTTTATCATTAACCATGGTCGCCCCTAAGCTGATTTTCTCACTCAATCCAATCTTTTGGTTCAAAGAAGCTACTTTAGCTGAAGCAGTGGAAGTGAACTGATGCTTCTCATCAAAATCCTTGGCCTTGTTAAGCGCATCCTTCCCCAAGATAAAGCCCTTTGCCAGCATGCTGCTGACAACATCTTCCGCCTTTTGGACCACAGATCCAGTGTTACCTTCATACTTGTTTTCCGCAGCCTGAATGCATACACAGTCCAGCTGAATGAAAAAAGTGCATCATGTGAATGAAAATTAAATAAGATGTCAAAAGATCAGACGCCAACGGATGCTGTAGCTGTAGCTGGCAGTATATAATCTGGAGAAAGGGCTGTGTCAACTGATTGATCAACAATGGTAGCTCCCTGAAAAATCAAAAGTGCTCATCTTCAAAAGAGAGAGAACAAGAAATTCGATAAGAAGGCCATATAAACAAAGGACGTGCCTTCTGAGCTAAAAAAATCATCTCAGCATAAGACCAAGACATGCACACAGAGTAAAGAGGAGGATTCAGATATTTAGATGAGCAAACTTCTTCTGAAACCTTGATCAGTATCACAAACCATTTTCAGGATAAGAATCCTTAATTATGACCTTGGTTTGAGAAAAAAATTGATTACAACTGTACATGACAAATTTTATAATCAACTTCCATCAATAAATAATTATAGCAAGAGAAACACAAAACTGAGAATCTAATTTGAAAAAGTGCTATGACAAACATCCACATACTTATCTTGATTTGAGTATTATCTTGTTATACACCAACAGAAATATGACGGCCAACCAGATAGTCTTAAGAAAGTAATGGAACCTTATTTATCAGTTAATAATAAATCAATACTATCTGTATGGAACCCTATTCCTCAGTTAATAATAAATCAATAATATCTGTATGGACTCTCCCCGTATAAAAGCTGAACCTAATGCTGAATTTAGGTTAAAATCGCAAGGCAACAAAGACAAATGAATCAGTGAATTGTTAAGCAAAGTTACCGATAAAAGAACTGCAGTCTCTGCACCTTCAGGATCCTTGAAAGTTACAAATGCAGTTTGAGACCGCTCATTCTCACTAGAAACAAATTGAAGATGATATGACGTGATGCTTAGGGAAATAATTGCAACCACTTGGGTTAAAAATAGATGCTCAGTGAAGGGAAGATAATAGAATACTGGAAACAAATACGAATGGAAAAAAACTTGAAGCATTCACAAATTAACCTTTTTATTTCAATAAATTCAATATCCCCGGAAAAGGAAAAGAACTCCTTGATGTCTTGTTCAGAAGCACCCGAAGAGAGATTGCTCACTTTCACTGTTTTGATCTGTCATGCAAAGAAGCCAAAAGAATGAGAGAGATGGGAGTGTGTGTGTGTGTTGGGGACTGGGGGAGGAGTCGTGCATCAGCCTAGAACAGTGAAGGACAGATTTTTTTAATCTTTTAGAGGGGGTTGGAGGAGTATACAGTGTGAGACTATTTCGATATTTTGTCCACTAAAGTTTAAATGTACTTTTATTAATTTTGAGTACAAAGCCTTTTAATCCAAGCAAACACACACAGGATTGGAGTTCCTCAAGGCCTATATATGACTGGGACGATACAAAACTTTAACGCAGAATAAGGAGATTTTAAGCACTCCCAAACATCCCGAGTCCAGGCCAAAAATCAGTGTCAAAGTTATGATGCTAGTATCAATGTCGCAATGCATTTCGAATCTTTTCAAAGAATTTAATATACTACTGTGACAAGTAAAGCCACATTAAAATATCTACGAAGCGTGCTGCAATACGAAGAATTGAACATTAAAACATATTTTCTGTGTATGTGCCTTTTTTGGATGCAATACGCTAACAAATAAAAATCATGGACATTTAACTCATGTTAACAAAACGTCATCAACAAATATGGCTTATTGATCTTGGATTACTGGGAGGAAAGGGAGAATAAAAAGAATGAAACTGAAATTCTATTTTATTTTTCTGAATACAACTGCGACTTTATTAAATATGTAGAATTTCATGAAAAATAAACGAAGTTTGAAACAGAGCTATGCAAAATTATTTTCTTGTGGTGGAATAGTTCCAGGCGAAACTTATATATTCCGAAAGGATCATCAACTTAATCCATTAATCCGATCATAATTTTTTTTCATACGCCAGAAAATTTAAGAAGCGCTGAACAGAAAATCTAAATTAAATGGATCGGATCAAAGATATAAGAACAGGCAGTAACATGTATATGAATCACGAAGTTGTACTGAATCAGAAATGAGTATCCGTTACTAACCGACATCGTTTTACGAACAGCAACTGAATCAGAGGCTATTGGATTGGACTAGCGAAGATGATGGAAATTGGTCGACAGAGAAATGTATCTATTTGAATGTATAAATTACTGAGGGTGGGTTTGAGAGAGCTTTTAAAGATATTTTCCAAGGCGGTGGGAATGAAGAATAACTCCTTGCAGGACGCAAAAATAGCGATTTCTAATAAGATGCTCATGCGATTTCTAATTGGGAATAGGAGGGAACGTGACAGGATAGATGTCGCTGGCGATGCATCCATTTTAACTCTGTTACCAAAAAATATATTCGTAAAAGGATAAATAGCATAGAATATACTTACTTTTCAATGTCATTATGCAAAACGTTCATACCTTTCATTTTTTGACATTTTCACCCCTACCTTCCATATTTCATTGCGCAAAAGATCATTTTTTATCCATTTTTTCAGTTAAAGACGATTTTACCCTCCTATTCAAATAAAACAAAAGAAAAAAGATGAATAACCAACTGTAACTATAGTTCTTAATTTTTGAAAATATTACAAATAAGCCCTTATTCGTCCCTACTCTTCTAGTCCGTAACCTATTCATAGCTTCATGATGTTTATCGGTTAACTTATATGTAGTGAGAATCCCAGTAAGTTAACTACCCTAATGGGATCAAAGCCTTGGCAGGGCTCTCGGATTTCTCGGATTTTCAGGTTGGAAAGGGCCGACTTCATGGAATGGTGGTCAAGTCGGGGTTTATTCCCGACTCGTTTTTTCTTAATCCATTGACAAGATAAAGGATATCATTTCGTGGACAACTATGCTTGCTGGGTAGCGAAGTTGGAGGATTTTGATACAGCTAGAAGTCTTCTTGCTGCAATGCAATGGCAATCCCAAGGAGACTTTAGCCATTTTTTATGAGTTGGCAGCTTAGCAAGAAGGCTAAACCTGATGTAGTCTCCCTGTTAGTTCCCTGTCAGCCTGTGCTCAATTAGGGGCTATGGATTTGGGTGAGTGGATCCACGTGTACATAAAAAAGAGGGTGTTAGGTTAAATTGTTATCTCATTACAGTGCTGACTGATACGTATTTTATGTGGAGATTTGGAGAGGGCGCTGGAGGTATTTCATTCAGTTGACAAGAGAGGTGTTTGTATGGTGTGCTACAATTGCTGGTTTGGCAATGCATGGTTTTGGCAGGGATGCAATAGAATTGTTCTTGAAGATGCAAGAAGCCAAGGTTGCGCCTAATAGTTGAGGAAGGTAGAGATTTTTTCCTCCAAAATGCGGCTAGTTGATAACATGGTGCCTGGTGTGAAGCACCGTGCTTGCATGGTTGGTCGAGCCAGGTCTGTTGGAGGAAGCCATGGAGTTTATCAAGAAATGCCTATACCCCGGCTGCTTCGGCTTTGGGGGCTCTGCTTGGGGCCTGTAGACTTCATAGGAATGTTGATGTAGCTGAACATGCATGTGCTCGCTCGCTTGCATTAGAACCTCAAAATCACAGAGCTTGTGTCTTCATATAATATCTATGCCAACTCAGGAAAATGGGACAAGTTTTCAGGGTTGAGGAAGGTTATCAGAGATTGTGGTTTGAAGAAAGAACCAGGTAGTAGCTTGATTGAGGTGGATGGTATTGTCTACGAGTTTCTAGCGGGAGAAATTCTTGCACTCTATCCTAGAGAATATACTTCAAGTTGGAGGAAATTGCAGCTAGGCTAAGATCAGTGGATCATATATACCAAAATAAGTCACAAATATTACAGCTCTTTGAAGAAAAAAAAACAAAGGAACATGCATCATATCTTCACAATGAGGCTAGCTGTTGCCATTTGACTTCTATCGAGCCCATCTCAACCTATTTGGACTGTGAAGAACGTTTGACTTTGCGGAGACACTTTGCTAAGTTCATATCAGAACTTTACAAATAGGGAAATATTTATTCGAGATCAATGTAAATTGCATTGTTTGAAAAGGAGGATATTGCTCTTATAAGGATTATTGGTGAATATTGTACTCAATTTGCATCTATAAATTGTTCGTTCTTCCATGAACTGAACCTTAAATTTGAAAGCATTGAAGCCAAGGACTTTCGGGTAGACCTTCTTCAACTAAAGGTATACGAAAGCACAATTATACACGATCTCATAGGCAAGAGAATTATAAAAGGTTAAGATGCCAAATTTCAGCCAGTCCACCGTTCCTGTCTAAGCAATTGTAGGTAATTGCTGAGACATTTGGACATCATATATTATACAGTTCTCTTCTGAGATTTAGAAGTACAGTTTACAAACTTCATACAAAGGTCTCCATACATTATTTTCAAAAAAAGGGGGTAAAGTTTGAGGTGGATAGCAATCTAAAAACTTCCCACTGTGACAAAAGCATACTTGACTAGAGGCATTCTCTATGCCAGTATTCCACAGCATTTACCTGGCAAAAACCAAAATTTAGCATACCATATCATTTTGCCAAAAATTCACCACAAATACAGCAGCAATTGAAGCAAAAATATAATATTGTAATCACAGCGTATATGCAGAGAAACCAAGATTATCCAACAAGTCAAAAACCTAAGCCAAGGAGACATGGCATGTTTGGCAAAGTTTTTAAATGCTTATAAATTGGTCATATATCATTTTTAATCACATATTCTTTAGATCCACAATTTTTATCTAATTTTTAACCACATATTCCTCGGGACACACTGCTCATAAGCAAGCACATATGTAATATTCAGATTTTGTAGTTATTAAAAGGATGCAAGCTTGATTGTTGACATACATACGTATTGACATCAATGTACAGCTATTTTTCAGCAGTGGTACGTATACGAATTTGATAATAATAAGCCAGAATTAGAAATTTGTAATAAAGACCTGCCTTATATGAAGATAGCATTAATATACTTGGTAAGTCTGTATAGCGAAGGACTGAATGTGAAATGACCCACTGCTTATCAAAAGAAGTTGAATTGAAATTTTACCTCCAAAACTGCATGCAAGAATATAATTCTTAACATAGAATCAGATAGTACTTGATGCAGATGTAAGATGTCCAAAATGTTCCGTAACATTATTCATATGCTTCATCGTATCCCATTCGCCTTCTTGCCCTATCTTCTGATCCTGTTCCTCTCCAGCACCACATCCCAATGCACCAGAATTGATCTCATCAGTATCCTCAGTTAGGGGACTTGCCGAAAGAAATTGTTCCCAGAAAACATCGTTTATACCTGGCAGCTTAGGGATCTCGTCTAGCAAGATATCAATGTCAAGATCTGATGAAAATCCATCTGGTACAACTGGCATAGGGCCATCTACCAATCCTGCCATTGCATCCGTATTCCCTGCATCTCTAGACTCAGCTCCATTAAGAGGCCCGTCTAGGTCATCATGCTTTTCTGGATAGATTCCTTGTGTTTGAGGAAATTCTGGCAACCCAACATTCATTTGTTGAAATGGAGTACTTTGTTTCTTCTCATGTACCAAACCAGAGGAATGCTGGACCACAGATATGGCAGCTGAAGGACAGTTGAAAGAAAATCCTGATTCTGATACTGCTGGTGATTGTGAAGAAGGTGGTAAAACCTCTGAAAGGGTCACCCCGGACATTCTATTGGAGGAGCTACCACTGTCTGCTACACTAGATGGAGGCTGGACATTATCAATCAAGTAACCATTAGGGTTGTTAACTTTTGATTCAAGCCTCCCAGTTGCATTCATCTTTACAATTTGCCGCAGCATGGACTTTGCAGCTTCATTCATCAAAGGCTGGTACTTGACAATCTGTCCATCAGGCGACACTGTATTAAATTTTCCACCTAAGACTTCCTCTTCCTGAGTGGGAAGTCTCCTTTTCTTATTACCTCCAGAGATGCGTCTGTTGCTTTCATTTTGATCACGCACCAGCTGGGCTACAAATCCAGGGCTATGCATGGCTTTTGCAAGGAATGACATCATTTGTTGCTGGCGCTGCTCCATTACTTGAACACGCTGCCCAACAGTTTGCAATTGGTTATCTGTCGATTGCTGCTGCTGCCTTAACCTGACAAGCTCCTGCATGAGAACATTTTTATCTCTTTTCAGTCTTTCGACCTCTTCCTCCATTCCAAATTTTCCAACTTCAACACAAGACCCAACAGATGAACTCTGAAATTGGGAGGGTAGCTGATGTTGTGTATGGGAAGATTTCCTCCTACTTATGCTCTTCAAAAGGTGCTTTTGGCCTCTTAGGAAGCCCTCATTTGCAAATTCCCAGCTGTCTGGATCAACTTTCTTGAACCCCTGATTGGAAAAAGGAAAGGAAACTATAAAAATATTATAGTCGTCCAACAACATGATATGGCCATTCAGAATAAAAAAGAAAGAAAACATATCTCCATTTCCTAGAAGACCCTTATGACAAATAGCCAAGATACTGCACGAAACTAAGGACTGATTCAACAGAAACATGGCTAATTCTTTTCCCAAAACATGATTAATTGGGTTCTCAACTCCAATCGTTGTACTAAAAACCATGGATGTACAGAATATAGTGATCCCAAATTCCTGATGATTTTCATTACTTTCAAGAATAGTGTTGTACAACCAATTTAGCTTCCATAATCCAAACATGATTCACCTAAGTGTTCCAAATCAGACACGATAGATTGAAAGTTTTTAATATAATTGATGAGCGAGTATGTTTGGGAGACCATGGTTCAAAGTTAACGTTCCAGTGGTTCTCAAAAGCACCTTTCCATTTCAGTCATGGCGTATTGGGATGGTATCAGCTGATAAATAAAATGAAACAATGTTGTTCCTCAATTATCAGATGGGAAGAGAACTTGCAGAGTTTTCCTTCTCTGTCCACTCAAACCATCTCCAGAACCTGAAATTTGGATTCCATTAACAGAAAAAAAAAATTAAAAAAATCAGGCCAAATCTGAGCAGCTACTGGAACTGTGGAATTTTGATAATCATCCTGCTTGTGACTCTCAGAGATTATCTGGTCTCTGTAATATGTAATCCTCTGATGCAGTACTAACTTAGCTAAATACCCTTGTACAAACATAAAATAATGATCCCCGTAGCCTAGGGCAACTGGACAAGTACCTCCAATAATCATTCAAAAAAATTGAAAATTCAAAAACCCATAAAAAAGCGATGCTCACATAAGTGTTGAGCTGGCGAACGAAGCTGGAGAAGTTATTGTGCTTGAAATATTTAGGCAAAAGATCCCTGGAAAATTCCGGCACGTTCCACACCACGAAGCTATTGTTGCTCTTGCTCCAAGACACCACCGAATCTGTCGTTGGATCGTCCACCATATCGTATGTCTTGCTCAGAAATGGCGGCGGCGCAGACGATGCTGATGGTATGCTCCCAACACTCAACCCTCCTCCTCCTTCTCCTCCTTCCATTTCTTCAACACCCCACCAAAGTTTTCGATACTATATAATTGTTAATAACTTTGAGTAATTGAAAGGTTTCAAAATGAAAACCTAGGGCTATATCACAGTAGAAATTTCGCTGTGAGAGAGTGAGTGTGTGTGTGTGTGTATTGCACGAAGCGGTGGAAGATTGTAATGAAAAAGGCCAAAAAAAAATAGCAGACGCGAGATGGGTCTAAAGATTGAAGAGGTTGATTGGCGCCAGCGAGGCATCCTTCTTTTCTCAACAGTCCTTCTACTTCTCTCATTTTACAATTCTCACACTAGAATTTTTTTTTTTATAAGCTCCACAGAAATAATTAACCAAGAGTTGATTACTTGATTTCACTAATGGCTACTAAAAAATTTTCAAATTGATCATCAAATATTTTTTGACCCATTTAGTCACTATATTTAGATGTTTTTAATTTTTTACACAATTAGTCATTTATTATCCTGATTAACGTCATATGCATCATAGTAGTTGTTAAGTCTTCACGTGGATTAACAATCGTTAAAACGGCCAATTCCTTCTACATGGCTTCCTATTTTAGCTTTATCACAACTTATACGGTTTATGAACAACGAAAAATAGATTTAGAGTTGAAGTAAACAATTTGGTAATTTTATTAGCTGAACGTGAAGCTTTTCAAGGATCGTCGTAATATCAAGTCATGGACAATGATAATTGACGATGTCAAGGTTTAATAAGCTCAATGTCGAATAATAGAGTGTATGTGGATAAATGAGTGACTGATTATTTAACATTGTCTATGGACAAAGAGAAAAATCATGAGAAAGTAATGTAATGACCAAATTGAAATTTTACCCACAATAGTGTCCCTTTGTGAAATTCTCAATAAATGATGTTCCTTCTTTCTAACGTGGCAGCATCTGCAGAACCCTATCTGTATCCAATATTTCACCTTATTTTATTCATTTCATCCATTCATTCAATTGGCGTCTCTGTGGTGTGGGGTACCAGAAACACAGGAACGAAGATGGTAGTAGTTGCAGTTAATTGCATTCCTACTTCGAGGGTTTTCTCCCTTTCTTCCCGCCCTTGTTCCTTTGGTGGGAAAGCTTTAAATTTGCAGCTAAGGCTGTGTAGCCGACGTCGCGATGGGGGATTATGTAAAGCGAGTTTAATAATGGATCCTAATTCTTTCGAAGTTGGAAGGCTTATTGGAAGCTATAGTTTCATGAATATCACTAGGTTTGCATTAAATCATTCTTCTTGTAGATTTGCTCTTCTTTCCATAGAAAATTGACTGAGGAATGTTGTTTGCAGTTACTCGGGGTTACAGCCAGGGATGGATATGGAATATTCTCCAGCGGATATAGGGAGATTAAGAGTTCAAGATGTTGGAGAGGGCAGTGTTAAGATCAGGTGCATTTTCTTTTTTTTCCTTTCCTGGTTTGTTGGTAAACATGGATGAATTTATGAACTAGAGAATGGCATTAGACGCTATTACAAAGGATTTAAATAAGTTTTCATTATGTTTGCTGCTTATACTATCTGTAGCAGTCATTTTGCAGGCTTTATGAGGGAAGAATAGCTCAGGGTCCACGTCGAGGTACCCCAATTATTTTCAAGGTGATTATTGTTGTCACGTATTTCTCTCAACCTTCTATTGCAGTTTTTTATTTTTATTTTTGGATATTTGGTTCTCTATGTTTTGCTGCATTGATTTAATATTAGGATGACACCTTATAAAGTTCTCTGACAAGGACTAGGCGAATAGGACAATATATTTTTTCCTTAAAACAGAAGTTAATCAGTTTCTAAAGCGCATTGTGCGTATATCATGCATATTGTACAGCCTGGATATGAGCATATGGAGCATTGAATCATCGCACTTAGCGATGTGGTATTAATTCAGACTCAGCGTGTGCATTTGATGATATTTTTATACTAAATAATGCATTCTGTTCGTAGATTCTAGGTACTCCAACTCATGTGCTGGCTTCTTCTTGTTTATTCTGATAAGTAATAACTCATTATCTGAACCAAAAATGCCATGAAGGTATACCCTGGTCAACAAGTTGGTGGTGCTGAAGCGGACATGATGGCTGCAAACGAGTTGAATGCTCACGCTTCCCTTCAAGTAATATAACAGCTCTTAGTCTACAAGCATTTATGAACTCAAGCGTTAGTACATTTCTGTTGGTCTGGGAGCTTTGTTTGTAATATTTTATGTCTGTGCTTTGCAGAGCAGTCCAAAAGCTGCCGCCTGTCAGAATATTCAAATACTTCTAGGAGGATTTGAAACCAAGATGGGGGAACAGGTCTATGTCATCCAAGTTTCACCTTTATGTAGATTGCATCTTCTTCACTTTCTTGCTCTAAATATATTTATATGCGATAAGTTATCTACAGTGGTTAGCTTTCCGGAATGATGGAAAATATAGTGCTGCCGACTATGCAAAGGTAACAAGTGAAAAGATGTCAAAATATCTGGGAGAACAGAAACTTTGGAATCCTTTTGAAAAAGATGTAACTATAAAGAGGAGAAGCAACTTCGTTCTAATGCTGCTTCAGGGTGCTATGAGAGGCCTGGCCTATATGCATGACCACGACAGATTACACCAAAGTCTTGGACCTGCCTCTGTCGTTCTCAAGTGCGTGCCTGAGAAATAAAGTTTAGCTAACAAATAACAATTCATCTTCGTTACTTGCTAGAAAATACTCTCTACTAATTTGTACATTATGCATTCATCTATCTTACAAATGGCAGTACAATGGTTGAGAAAGATTCGGCTTATCTAGTTCCACGGCTGCGGGATCTTGCCTTTTCAGTTGATATAAGGTATTTCATAGTGTAGATTGCATCATTCCGATACACAACCAGGTTAATTCTCTTCTGGTGAAATATAGATATATTCTGAAACTGCACTTAGGTGCTCTATCTTTTTCAAGAGTTCTCTTACTACCAACTACCACCACAGTAAGCACACTGTGTCAATATGTTTATAATGTATGCATGACATAAGTTTCTTCATGTATATACAAGCAGATTGATACTGATAGATCCATTTTTGCTCCAATGGAACTAGGTTCTGGATGCTGCACATCAAAATTATTTAATAAAAAAAGATCTTGAGGTGTAAGGATGGAGTGTTGGAACTAAGGGCGGACAAAATTCCCCGAACCCTAAGAAGGTTCGGCTCAGCTCGGTTCCGTAAAGAGAAAAGTCAGTTTTGGTCAAACCGAGAACCGGCCTGATAGGTTCAGTTCTTGAGATTGAGAGCAGAACCAGAAATTGGAATCGGTTCCCCAAAACTCTCTTCTAACTTTTGGTTTATTGCACCATTACAGTGGTATTAGATATATATGTGTGTGTGTATATATATATACACAAGTTCAAGGAATGGCCGAAAGAGGAACAGATCAGAACTTGCTCCTTCCTTTCTCATCTCGAGGCGACTTCTTTCTTCTCTCCATTTTTATCCTCTCTTTAGTCCCATATAATCCTTAACCTAATAGAAACCCTCTATTTCAAACATCATAGGTGAGATTAAAATAATACCTAATTTGTGCAGAAGGAACTGTTGAGGTGAGCTTTGCAACTCATTGGATTCGTGAATGCTCTACCTAATTCCACTTGATAATATTCAGACGCTGAGGCAAACAACTTTAAAATACCCTTTTTCTGTTAGCTAGTTACTATATAATACCGCATGCTCACTGGTTATTACTCTACTTTTATTGTCTGCAAGTAAAAGTATATCCGATAATATATTATGCCGTGTATCTTTTCTGTTGATAAAAATCTTTTTCTTTATTTCATTTCTTATCACAGTTCACCTGCTTTCTTAAGTCTTGGATATAGCTTCTTAAGTTCTTTTCACGGGATTGAACCCTATTAGCCTGGTTCAGGTATCGTTCGGTTCCTGTCTAGCATATAGAACCATTTAGTTCCTTGTGTAAAAGCCTCAGTTGGAACTTTAACCACATGTGTATGCTCTTCAGTAGCCTACAACCAAGGTGATGTTTTTGAATTAGATAATTAAGATATCATGTTATTGACATTTGACACTACAATTGATGGGTAAACTTCAAGGTGTGTTGTTGGATTTGAAACATGGATTTGTTGCCTAGGAATGTTGGTGGAAATTCCATTTCTGTGTATCTGAAATGTTAGTACTTTGTGGAGCAAGGACTTCTAATCTTTCTCCCATAGCATGTTCCTTCCGCACAACACCCCAGACTAATTGTTAATTCTTCATTAAATATCATCATTAAAGGAGACAATCCAAAGTCAATTACTTGCAAGAGAGCCACATGAAAGCTTATATAATTCCCTTGGATATGCTTACTTATCTGAAAATTTCAAGTCCAATTACATACACTTGGGGACAGATTTAGCCTTTTTCTCTGCGGAGACAATTCTCAATGAGTTTCTTGTAGTTTGTGAGGTATTATAAGCAGGAGGTTAACCATATATTACCAAAATTTAATCAAGGCAAGTCTCATGCGTGTACACTTCACAATTTTGAATGGTCAATTTGTATGAAATCACATGTTGGTGCGCTCCCCTTACCCCATGCACGCGCGAGGTGAATTGTTTGATCTTTAAAATCATTCACTTGAATGTGCCTCATATTTTATCTCTTAAGAGGTGAAAAATCTGTTGGTGTTCTAGGTATTCTCAGCAGAAGGAAAATTTAAGATCTCCTTCAGATGAGCTTTGGAGACGAGCATCTGCTGCAGGTGCTTTCACCCCTATGGAGAAAAGAGCTTTTGGAATAGCAGATGACATGTGAACATCTTTCACTTTGTTCTCCGATTATGTTTTGAGAAAAAATAAATATTTTTACACGAATTTTTTTTTTTGTGGGGGTTCTTTACAGATATGAAGCTGGTCTTCTTTTCGCATACCTAGCTTTCATTCCATTCTGTGAAGCAGGAGTCATGGACAGTCTTTCGCTGAGAGTGGGTCATAATTTTATCTTAATTTGTTTTCTCATTATGCTTACTAGACATATTCTGCTCACAATGTTGAACATTTTTGTCACAAACTTGCAGAGGCTTCTGGAGAACACATTCCAGCTTGATCTTGATGCCATGAGAGAGTAAGTTGCATTACATTTTATTATTTTGACTAGGAATTATCGGAAAGATACATGGGAAGACTAGAATGCATAGGGAAGGAACTTGTATGAAAGGGCAGACAATCATCACACTGTGCATAATTATTGTTAATTTCACCATTGTTTTCAAAGACTACCTTACGAAATTAAATTGAGATGCAAGATAAAGTACAAACCTCCACTAGCACAAATTTAGGCCTGGGTGCAGGCAAAAGTGCCACACAATTGTACTACTGGAGCTCTTCTAATTTTGGGCTGAGATCCTCTGTACAACTTCCTGCCCGAACAGTCTTACAAGGCCTTACGCATTCACAGCACCATTAGGAATTTCAATATCTGTGTTGGTGTATCCCGAAAGGGATATATTGAGGGGGCTATTGGTGTTTGGTGAGAAATTATGTTTTTTTCTCCTTTTTTTGGACGGTGCAACCTTTTCTGGCTAAGGATTTATGCACATATATGTAATTTAGTCTACGTATCTCACATTGTCTCACTTTTTCTTTTTCTATTTCTGGTGGAGTTGGGAGGCCGGAGCCCGGAGGATGCCAACAATTTATATTTTTACTGAATTTAAAATTTTGTGCTAGCATGATAAGTATTAAAGTTTCTGTGTCGTCCCATTGATTGCTTGTATTAGTTCTTGACATTTTTCCTTTTCGGCAGATACTGTTTGGCTGATGACCGTTTGCTAGAAGCTGTCAAGTTCTTGGATTTTGGTGCTGGTGCTGGTTGGGAGTTACTTCAGGTTCGGTGACCACGTAAATATGATGACTAATATCGCTTTCATTTCTTTCGAGTGCTGAAACTACCATCATACACAAAGCATCCTTCATTAAAGATTGAACAAATTTCGTGGTTTACATAGTCCCTCTCCCCTTTCGTTACTTTCATTTATCCCGTGTTTATCTGATGATTGAGTTTATTCTATTTCAATAAAAGAATTTCTGTCATGCTTCCATATTTGTTGCTCTGTCTGCCTTTGGGGAGGGGGTTGGGCAGGTTGTGAATTGTCTGCTTTGTTTAGCTAATCTAGTCTATGAGAAATAAGTATTCAAGAAAGATTGTTTTCTCAACGATTACTTGGAATAATGTCTTAGTTCTTTTTTCTGTTGGATGTAGGCTATGTTAAATCGTGACTTTCGGAAGAGGCCAATTGCAGACACTGTATTGAGCCATCGGTTCATGGCTGGTGACTTCCTTTAAGTTGTGATACAAAAGGATAAATGTCCAAATATTTTGTATACAATTGAGATCTGAAGAGGCAAGCTTCTCAAATACAAAAAACTGATGTGGTGAAGACACTAAAGTTTGTATCCCTTGAGGGCATTTTGGAATTTTTAGTTATTAAAGATTTTGCTTTAAGGAGAGTTGAGAAAGTAAGCCCTTTGTTCATTTTGTCTATCTACATTAGGCCCCTTTCTCATTTTTCGCTCCATTGCTTTCAAAAGCATGACTTGCCAATAAGATGGTTGATGATGGGCTGGGAGAAAAGTTGCCAAAAACTTTTGCCCCAATTTGGTTTGGATAAAAAATAGATTTTTAGCGAATTTTGATAAAAATTGGTGAAATGTGTGTTTAAGAAGATAAAAATTGTGGATCAAATGTAATGTGTTGTAGAAAATGAGTTTTTAGAGATGAAGGTCAAACATGGGCGGTTTTAAATTAGTTGAAATGCTATGAAAGTGACAACAAACTTAGGGTATGTTTGATTGTGCAAAATTTTCCATGAAAAA
>CAIGRP010093928.1:0-10897 GCA_903798385.1 Fraxinus cuspidata | reverse complement strand
TGGTGAATAGTTCCATCTAAAGCAAATAGTTCACAAAATTTATTAGAAGTGTATCCAGAAACACAACTTATTATAGTTTGGAGGGACCCAAAGAATCAAGTATAGGTGGAATCATTATCTATGATCGGAGTTGGCATTCTATTAATCAAGAAGACATTGGTGTTGAAAAGCACGAGTCCAATATTGCTTAGGCATTGACGCATGATGAAGGAGGGATAGTTCGGTTTCAACAATATGGCATTATTCGGCAATGCTATTAAGTTTAGGAGTTTGGGATGAGGTTTTAAGATGTATTATATGTTTGCCCAGTATAGATTTTAGAGCGGTGTATTCTCCTCCACCATCCTTGTATTAGGTTATAATCTTTATTTTAAAGTAATTTGTGATTTAAAAATAGGAAAAATTGAATGGACATCAGATTCTACCGTGAAGGAAAGTACCAGATAAATTTTGTGAAGTGGTCTACGAAAATGAGTTAATATCTAAAACTATCAATAGAACGTATGAGATTTAGACCCTTCAGTATGGATGAATCAAGCAGTCTACGACTGAGTCGGTGGCTCTTATTAAAAAGGTAGGACTTACACCTATACCTAGACATCGACTTAGAAGATAAAAGACAAGTGGCCTGAAGACTCTAAAACCTTTGTTATCTTGTTGGAGGGATGACCAAGGAGATCATGCCACATTATTGGGGAGACCAAGGAGAGAGAGCATGATGGAGAGTATTTCGGTTGAGATAGATTGGCAGAAGAGAGACGCGGCTATTTATAGAGGTCATTTTTTTCGTGGAATCGGAGCAGAGATCCTTCATAATGAAATAAGAAGGAAATAACTTAATGGAAGTTTTATTGGATGTAATTTTTCAAAGAAGGTACTCATATGACATTAGATAAAATAAAGTTAAGATGTAGGGGAAGGAACCAAGTTCGGAGTTAGGAGGCAAGGTGCGACAGAGGGGCCTTTAGGATCAAGATGAGGTTGAATAAGAGTGAAACTGTTAAATTTTGCATGGGAACTGGGTTGACTGAACATGATTGATCATAAGTGTATGGACATGGCAACTTGTCATACAATTCTTCGAAGGAAAATCACTATCCCAAGTGGTGCAGCAGTCATCTCTTTGTAGGCAGAACCTGATGTGATCTATGATACGAGGATAAGTTTGGGTAAGGATCCATTGATCGTTGAGGAATGACATATGACTAGGTCTCGAGCGAAGCGAGTCAAAGAAGTAATTGGACTACTTGCTCAAGCCACGATGAACAAAACATTGATTACGGCAAGCAAATGGACAAGTTCCATATTGGGAGATGAAATGAAGTGGAGCAACTTGATTCAAGTAATGGATGGACCGCATAGTTGTTCAGGGCATGCGGTTGCATGTCCCTGTACTGAGGCCACAAAGGAGAAGTCCAATTGATTTATGCGACCACATAGACTTACACTATGATGTTGCATAGTGTATTCCGGCCGCAAATTTTTCAAATTTCACGCAATCTTCTATTTTAGTTAAAACTTTATTTTATGATATCTTTTGTTATTTTTAAAATTTAATTCCGTTTTTACTAGGGTTTTAGAGATTTTATATAAATATGGTTATTATTTTCGTTGTGAAACTCACAATTCTTGATATATTTATTGTAAGGCATTATTGATTTCTTTTTATTCTTTATCCAATTAATTTTGAACTTATCAAGATTATTTCTTATATCGTTCAAACAAATCGAGTGAAATTCTTGAGTCTTGTAATCAAAATGTCAATATTGTCGGCGATTGTGTTGGTTCTTTAGTTCAATATTTTTGAATTAAGCTTAAACATTGATTTTTGGCTTTCTTGGATTTGAATCATTTTTGTGTGAGTTTCGTATTTACTATTGCTACGTGGGTTAGCATTAGAACCAATGCCCCCGGTGCAATAAATCAGAAGGTCTGCATCAATGGTAGGGTGCAAAGAGTCTTGACTGAGAAGAAAGCAACTGACTGGGTTCCACAGGAAATCTGAGAGAGCTTATCCTTGAGATGAATAATGTGATTAGGATAGTTTGGAAAAGAACTTTTGGAGACTAGTCCAAGCATTCATGAGATGTAGTAGCTAAACTAATAAGGGGAATGACAACATTGTGTGTGTGAGAGAGAGAGAGAGAGAGAGATGGCATGTAGTAAAAGCTGTTCCTGCCATTTCCAGTGGATGTAGTCTGGATAAAGAGTGGTTACATCATCACTATTGATTTCTGCTAGAGGACATACGAAAGAACCATAAATAAAGCCAAGTAGGTTGAGACCGTATAATAGAAAGGTGAATTGCACCTTCCACGCAAAGTAGTTGGTCATGGTAAGGCGTAGTGAAAGCTGAGTGGTGGTGCTAATTTGGACCAAGGGAGGCTGGGAAGGTGGAGTGGCTGGGGTGTCTAGTAGTAGTGCTGGTGCTGGTGGCGTCATCGTTGGCCATGGTGGAAAAAAAGTGTGAAGTTGGGAGCGGAAAGGACTAGGTAGAGAAGACGGAATGAAATGCAAACCCGTAATGTTGCTTTAATAGTGCTTGTCTAGCCCATTGTTGTAGAAAAATCCTTTCCGCCCAGTCAATAGACGATCTTTGATCAAGTATTGGTTTCCTAACATGCCATGCCATGCCATTCCCCATTGTGAATGAAATTTGATCAACTATATGATTGTATACTATCAAAACTTGATAAACGAAATTGAACTAAATTAACTAGAGTTTTAATACTTTAATGTCATTAATTAATCTCAAGTTAAGATTGTTGGGCTGCTCTTAATACTTTGTTTTATACAATAAAGTCCACTATACATGCTAACATCCAGTTTACATGGAATATCAGTAGAGAACAAGTCAGGTTATGAGGGTGAAAGTAACAGGCAAAAAAGTTAATTTCAAGGTTACGACATAGTTGCAAAGTTTATTTCAAGGAAAAATAAATATATTTACTATTGATTTATGGTTACTTGAACTTCATCGAGATATAAATGAATTAAAATTAAAATGAGAGTGAGAGAAGAATATCAAGCCCTTGTTTGGTATAAATTAAAATTTGATTTTAATTTTAAGTTACAGTTAGCAATTAATTTTAATACACATTTTATGGGATTTACAACTTTTAAACCATAAATTTCAATAACCATTTTTTTTAAAAAATCAAAATTTACTAAAATTCTAATTTTAGTATACACCAATAAGTGACAAAGTTGATAGACTAGACTAGTTATAATTTGTGATTTACGTGTCTCGTGTAAAATATGCCGAGTATTTTAGTAGTATATATTTTACCAAACTAGTGAGAGTCGATGACTCCATATATTACTCAGTCAAATCGATAAGCAAATAAAACGTCGTTGGAAAAAATTTGAGTGTGCACGAGTTGATTTTCTTATTTAGCCTGCGTGACAATCATTAAATCGAACTTTTTTTTTTTTTTAAAAAAATGAGTTTTGAAATTATAATTTTTTTGGAAAATGTGTTATTAAAAAGTAGAATTTTTTTTTTTTTTTTTGTACAATCATATAGAATTTCTCCATCCAAAGATTCCAACCCACTGAATATTGTAGGAAAAATAATACCGTAAACTTTATCACACTTGTTAATTTCAACTTTTGTACACCCCATAAAGTGAACAAAAGGCTGAGCTTACAAATTTTCCTCTAAGAAACCCTCACGTATAAAATAGAAAAAGACAAAACACATCAAACATCGTTTTAATTCATACATTCTTTAGGATCCGAAAAACTTTTTATTTTGGCGCTTTTTTTTTTAACACTCCAACACAAACATGGGCGGATATATATATTTTTTTTTAGTAGAAAAAATTTTTTTTTTTTCTTGTGTAATTTTATTTTTTTACGTATTAGTCCGGTCTGAAATCCGGTCCTGAATCCGCCCCTGAACACAAACAATGTAGGATTTGATTTCATTATTCTTCATTTCTTTCTTTTTCTTCTATAGTTTTTATATACTAAAATCCGACGTTGGGGTTGTTGGATAACCTTGTCATGGTGTTGAATAATCAACTTCCCCCCTTTTTTTGGTATTTGGTCACGTTTGGACCTGCTCCTTTGTCTATTCTCATGGATTTTTCTTGCACTAAATGTTAAAAATGTTATTGTTAAGAATAAATTTAACGTTGTCTGATTATCTAATTCATGTGGAGTAGTTACCTTACCACCACCCACAAGTTTATTGGGCATAATACTGTAATTAATAATTTTTTTTTCACATAATTATAATATTAGCTCTTCCAACCAATTTTATTTTATTTTATCTTTTATTATTAGGTGGCTTAGCCTGGAGTAGCACTGTAGCACGTTATCCTATAAAGAATAAATACGATCCCATCCTTTTCACGTGGTACTTACCTCCATTTTCATATTCATTTTAAGCCTTTGTTTGGTGGGATTAAAATAAAACTTTTAGTAAATTTTGATAAAAATTGATGAAATGTATGATTAAAATTTGCGAGTTTCATGATATATGTGTTTAAAATTAATTATTAATTTTGATTTATATTAAAATCTAGATTTTAATCCCATGGGCTAAATAGTCAAAACTCCAATTTACACGGTAAGGCATATTAAAAAATATTGTTGTGCTAAATGTATATAATAATTTATATATACATGACGTGCTGAGATATAATTTGATCGGAATTTCTTCAACCAAATAAAAAATATTTCTCCACTATCTTTTTGACATATCACTATATGTAAATCATTATATAACTCCATTAAGTACAAGTAACAATATTCTAAAAAAATAACTATCTCGTTTAAGAATTTTAACCGTGAGAGATTATCTTCAACATAACTCTTCACATTAGTGTAGACTCATTTTTTAATCAAACATCAAGTACATTCATAATTTTATAAGGGGTAATTAACACATAACGTCCACATATTTTATTATTATTGTGAAAAACGTTCTTACATTTTATTTTTTGATATTTTCACGTGTCATTGCGTAAAATGTCATTTTTATCAATTTTCTCAATTAAAAATTGTGAAATGACAAATATACCATTCTCTTTAAATAAAATAAAAAGATATATAAAAATTAATTGCAACAATAATCCCAATTTTTTTAAAAAAGCACAAATGAGTCCCAAATAAATTATTAAAAAGGTAATTAATGCATAATGTCCATACGATCATTATTATTGCGAAAAACGTTCTTACTTTTCATTTTTTTTTCCATTTTCACCCCTAATTATACCTTTAATTGTACAAAACACAATACCAAAATTGTCATTTCACAGCCCTTTATTGAGAAATTGAATGAAAATGTATATAAATAATGTCTTGCGCGATTAAAGGTGTAATCAAGTGCGAAAATGTCAAAAAATGAAAGGGGTGGATGTTTTTTTGCAATAATAGTGAAAGATATGAATATTATGTGCTAATTACCATTTTAATAACCTATTTGAGACCCATTTGCGTTTTTAAAAAAAAAAAAAAATGGGACTAGGATTACAATTTTTTAATTTTCTTTTTGTTTATTTAAAGAGAATGGTAAATTCGTCATTTCATAATTTTTAATTAAAAAAATAGATGAAAATAACCTTTTGCAAAATGAAATGTGAAAATAAGGGTGAAAATATCAAAAAAATGAAAGGTAATGACGTTTTCCACAACAATAGTGAAAAGTGGAGACATTATGTGCTAATTACCATTTTATAAATGTATAGTTGAGGGATTTGACCTCAAACGTTACAATTGAATATTACATCTAATGACAAATTCCTTAAAATTAAATATTTTGAAATCACGTGAAAGCAGGTTAATTTGTTTATCCCTATATTCCTTTTCTAATATTTTCTGCTAATATCGAAAGATATCGTAATCCTATAACAGTTTATTTAATTAAATTGAAGCAGACTTTACAATACAATAAAGAGAGAGAAATGTTGAACACTTTCAACTTGATAATATCAAAATCAAATTATACCTTCTTTGCAATTTCCTATTACGTTTACTACTTCAATTCGCCTCTATAAATCCTACCCTTCATTGCATTGAAATTACAGGAACAAAAACACATACACATACACACAACAGCGATGGCGAAATCAAATGGCGAAGCCAAACTAATCGAATCCATAGAAGAATGGTACAAAAACTTCGGGTCAACTCCGCAAAAAGTTACGAAGCTTCACTTTTTTCTTCAAGACGTCATGGGCGGATCTAATCCGACTGTTTTGAAGGTGCTCGAGGCCAGTCCTAATTCAGCCACGTCCTTTGGCCAAATTAGCATGCTGGATGACCTAGTGACGGAAGGGCCTGAGCCCGATTCAAAGAAAGTGGGTCGAGCTCAAGGAACTATTGGATTTGCAGATTTGAATGATACCGCGCTACAAATGGTTCTAAACTTTGCGTTTACTGAGGGGGAATATGCGGGCAGTACTATTAGTGTCTTAGGAAGGAATCAAATATTTCAAGAGTATCGTGAACTGCCCATTGTTGGTGGGACCGGTGTTTTTCGATTTGCACGGGGCTCGGCCGTGACCAATACTTACTCTTTTGATACTGCCACCAATAAGGGTGTTTTAGAATACACTCTTTTTGTGGTTCATTATGAATGTTAGAACCATACTTAATTGTCAAAAGTTAATAAGTTTACTTGGAAGAGTATATTTTACAAAATGAGTAACTTTGAGTTACATTCAAGTGAAGTCAAATATTTGTACTCGTTACTATTTGAATTTCATGCTTTTGTAAATGCTTGTTAACTCTTATTTATATCGACTCTTAGCTTGTTTAGTTCAAATAATTGTGTTAATTTAACCATATGATCCAGGCCTTTTTTTTTTTAAATAATTGTTGCTACAAGAGTTTAGACTTTGTAATTTTTATATGTTATAATTTGATATTTTGATAGCATTTAACACGCTCTAATTTATGTCTAGCCAGGAATTTTCATGGCGTTCGAATTGTCCTAATCAAGAAAGTTTTGTGTTTGGTCAAATCTTATTTTCCTTTCATATGAAGGATTATCTGAACTTCATTACATTGGATAAGAAGGCGTAACAAAATTTATTAATTATCACTTCATTACACTTAATTATTATGTTTAAGTCCGCAGGATGAACTAAATTAATTATTAGCCAAATCTTAGGTAAACTTAATTAAACGATGCGCGAAAGTCTATTGTCGAAAATCTTAAATTCTAGTATTAAATAAGAATTATGTTACAATGACATAATTGTATATAATTGTTGACATAATGCAACATCAAATATGACACTTCATTATTGGACTATTTTAAATACAATTAATTTTTTCATCTAATAAGTACATCTTGCTAACTCACTCTATAGTTACCACTTTTTGACAAAGTGACATAATATAATAGAATTAATAAGCTTCATACACGATTTATTGTCACATCTACATGTAGCATGTTGACCTCTGCAAAAAACATCGTTTAGCATATTGCAATAATCTCCAGCCTAGAAATGTTGGATTATTAGAGCATGAAAATGCGAGAATTGCATGTATTGTTCATGACGTTTTTGTGCCATTCAGTTTTTTAGTTAATTCAAAAAAAAGCCACCTTGATAATTTGCCGACGGCAATGGCAACCGTGGTCAATTAATGATGTACGTTTTTGTGCCATCCAGTTTATTAGTTAATTCAAAAAAAAAAAAGGCCACCTTGATAATTTGCCGAAGACAATAGCAACCGTGGTTAATTAATGATGGATTTGTACCGGAAAAAGATTCCGTCGAAAATTGTAAGCATTATACTTTAAGTCCAATCAACTTTGGAACATAAACACTTTTAATATAAATATTATCGATCCATATTTATGACAATATCTATTAATTAATTGAAATAATATTCTAATAAACTAAATAATAGAATCCGTAGATTCAAGTCTTGGTGATTTGTTAATCACAATGAGTTGTGACTGTGAGGTACAAATTACTTATGACCGAATCTTAAATCGTCTGCGGTCGAAGTAATAATGAGATATGGATATCGTTATTACGGATAGACCATCACGTGTGGCATTCTTACTTGTGAAGTAAGTAGCTGATCTCACAAGCTAAAGTGTGGTGACACTTGAATGAACATGTGGATGTTTTGTTATAGAACAAAATATTGGAGATATGACTGAATCTTAAATCGTCAGTGGTTGTATGTACTAACGAGATATGGATATCGTTATTACGGATAGACCATCACATGTGACATTCTTACTTGTGAAGTAAGTAGCTAATCTCACAAACTAAAGTGTGGTGAAACTTGAATGAACACGTGGATGTTTTGTTATAAAACAAAATATTGGATGCTCGTTGGGAGATTCTACGTGGATAACCATCTGATTGCTAGTGGTTAATCTCTAACGTTCGATAGTTGAATTTTTCATTTAACTTGAGGTCATCATAATGCCTTATATGAGAACAGTCATATTTTGGTGGTGTTGGATGTTGCTCTGCCAAGGGTCGCTCATGCATCATCGTTCGAGTATGTCAACAATCATATGAAAGTTGTGAATAATCGATAGATGATTCATCACTCTTAGATAGTAAGAGATTATGATATACATTTTATCAAGTTAAGTTGATAATGAAATCTTTGGCCAAAGTGAACTCATAAGTCGAAAATGAGTTTTCGACTTACATCGACTTAACAATGGGATAAAAGAAATGATCGATAAATGAGATTGACACATATCCAAATCTCGTAATCGATCGGATCATATGACGAAATGATTATAGTTTCACGGTAAACGAACAAGTTTGGTTTTGTCACATTACGTGATATTTTCCGTCGCATGTATTGCCCGACACATTGCTAGATATCAATTTGGGACGACGAATGTGAATTAGTGATAAATTAAAAAGGGCTATTTTAATTTATCGAATTTGATTAGATCAAAATAATAATTCACGTCGTTAGGCATCGTGATTGGGAACCTAATGGGTCACACACAAAAGAGAACTAGAAGAATGAGAATCACCAATTAATTAATTGACAAATGTTGGATAATTTTAAACGAGATTGACACATATCCATATCTCGTAAATGATCGGATCATATGACGAAATGATTAAAGTTTCAAGGTAAACGAACAAGTGTTGGTTTTGTCACATCGCGTGATATTTTCCGTCACATGTATTGCCCTGACACATTGTTGATGTCAATCGGGACGACGAATGTGATTTACCAATTAATTAATTGACAAGTGTTGGATAATTAATTAATTGGATTAACTCATTCATGGATCAGATTTAATTAATTTGATTAATTAAATAATTGACTGGGTTAAGTTTAAGAGATGGGTCAAACCCACTTGGACTTATATTAATAGGCTGCTAGGGTTTGAAAAATGTATAGAATTAATTCATAATTATTGCTAGCACAAGAAAAGAAAACCTAGCCACCATTCTTGTTCTCTGTGTGGATCACCACTGAAGGCTGGACAATTGGACAGCTTGAATTGCAGATCGTGATAATTGGAATCAAGAAAAAATAAATGAGTATGTGGAATTCATCAAATGTAATAATTCTATTACAGTTTCTATCTAAACACAATGCAGATCATTGGTGAGAATTGAATATTGTTTTAATTTTCGTTGTGTATGATTGATTTGGTTCCCAACAGTGGTATAAGAGCTCACTTTGTGTTTGTTAGAAATTGTTTTGCATGATTAAATAATCAAGAGTTGATTGTTATTATTTTTCCTAAATCTAGCAATTTACAAAAAATAATTCTATATTCAAAAATCTATTTTTGAAAAGAAAATAAAATTTTGGGTCAAAAAATTGGATCAGAAAAAAAAAGGGAAAAACGGGTCTAGGCGATGTCACCGCTGTCGGCGGTGACAATGTCGGTGCACGGTCACGCGCTTCTGGTGGGAAAGCAGCGGCGCAGCGGCGACAATTGCCGCTGGTAGCGCGAACGCTGCCATGAGGTGGATGCCGCCGTTGTGAGACAGCGACTGGCATTTATTCTATGCGGCGCCGTCCCCTAATAAAAAAACACGTTTTTTTAGGGTTACAGACGGGTGGTTTGAGGTGGAGGCGGGGGGACCCTGATGCAATTTTTAAAATTGCAGGCCCTCGCATGCAATTATGATTAATGGGTCAATATGCAATTTTTAAATGGAGGGCCTGTCGTGCAATTAAGTTAATTGAAGTGCCTCTTTATAATTTTAAACCAGGGGTCATATTGCAAGTTTAAAATGATTTTGAATTTAATATTAAAATTGTTTTAAATTTGATTTTCAAATAGGTTTTGACTAAAATTTCAATTTTGACCCGTTTAAAATTTATTTAAAAATGATTACTTTTTATATTTTCGTTAAAATTGAATTTTAACTTAAATATTGAACTTTGACCCTAAATTGAATTCTTTTTTTATTGAGGAGTTTTATCCTAAATTAAAATTTTAATTCAATTAAATTAGAGTTGGACTCTAATATAATATTTGATTAAAATTTGATTTTAATTAAATTATCCGCCCTAATATATTGGAATTAGAGTTTGATTCTTATTTTTGTATTTAATTAAAATTTAATTTTAATTAAATTCAACCATGTTAATTCGATTATAATTAGAGTCTGACTCTAATTTTACATTTAATTGAAATTTGATTTTAGTTAAATTGTCACACCCTAATGTTAATATAATTAAAGTTGGAGTCTAATTTGATATTTAATTAAAATTTGATTTTGATTAAATAAGTTTGCCCTAATGTTATTGGAATTAGAGTTCGACTCTAATTTGGTATTTAATTAACATTTGATTTTAATTGAATAAATTCCCCTTATAATTGTGGAATTAGAGTTAGACTCTAACTCGGTATTTAATTAAAATTTGATTTTAATTAAATAAACACACTAATTAAATTAATTGATTAATTTGATTAATTAGTTATTTA
>CAIGRP010093923.1:0-24385 GCA_903798385.1 Fraxinus cuspidata | reverse complement strand
CTTTCAGATTCCTCAACGTTTGGACTAAGCATCAAGATTTTTCATCCTTTGTCACTTAGAAGTGGTTGCTCCCTATTCATCTACGAGGATGGCTGCTCTTTGGGATAAGTTCTTTAGGCTGAAATAGGGACTGTATTGGTATAATTGACATGTACATGAAGATGTTTTCCATTGGGTGCGAGATGCTAAGGATAGGGTGGAGAGGATGTGACAGTATATGATAGAGACCATACACCGGAGCATTGTGACCTATTACATCATGCCAATGCAGTTTTGAACCAGACCTTATGAGGAGGGTTTTTGGAAGCAAAATGCCAATTCACGTTGGGTATATGAAGGAGATCACAATACTCGTTATTTCCATGCGATGGTTTAGGGACGTCGGATCAAATCGCGTATTAGGTACATCGGGACTTAGGCATGGAAAGTCTTAGCTACTCCCGCTGACATTTAGACTTCAGCTATTGCATTCTATCAAGATCTTATATCTGCTCCTATATAGCCGTTGGACCCCATTCATTCTGATATCATCTCCAAGCTTTTGACGGAGGATGATAATTTGGCACTAAACCGCATCTCTTTGATTCACGAGGTATGAGAGGCGGTGTTTAGAATAGATGCTGACAGTGCTACCGGACTAGATGAATTCTCATCCCTATTTTTCTAATATTGCTGGGACATTATTTAGGACGATGTATACAGGGCAGTCTTGGACTTTTTTACGGCGGCCATCTTCCACGAAGTTTTGCTACTACTACTATAGTATGCTCTCTAAGAGGGACGGTGTTTGTAGATGGACCGACTTCAGACCCATCAGTTTATGTACAGTATTCAATAATCTTATTACTAAGCTTTAGAATACTAGATTGAGTACACTGTTACTGTGCATTATCTCTCATCAACAGAGTGGGTTCATACCTGGTTGCCTAATTAGGGACAATGTTCTATTGGTTCAGGAACTTCTCCATACTTTGGATGATAGAGTGCTGGGGGATAACACTATGCTGAATCTAGACATGGCTAAAGCATATGATCACATGGATTGGGGCTTCATTTATTATGTATTAGATGTCTGGATTGGATCAGATCTAGATTGATAGGATCAGGTGGTGTATCTCGAAGTATCATTTCTTAGTACTCCTAAATGGTGGCCCACATGGATTTTTTCCCTCCTCACGAGGGTTCAAAGAGGGAGATCGTATCTCGCCATCCTTGTTCATCATAGCTCCAGATTACTTCTCATGCCTACTCACTCAGAGGTTTCAGGAGTATCCCATTATGTGTTATCGACATAGAGTTAGTACCCTTATCTCACACCTTTCATTTACTGATGATATGATCATATTCACCAATGGTAAGAAATAGCCTATCAGGAGGATTCTTGGTTGTTTGGAGTATTATGATGGTTTCTGGTCAGTTGGTGAACAGGGATAAGAGCGGACTCATACTACCCTGACATGTATCTATTAGTCAGATCAGACGATTAGAGATTTTCACTGGTTTTCACTTATCTGGGAGTCCCCTTATTTAAGAGGACAAAGAAGAGCTTCATTTATGATGACCTTATTTAGAAGGTCAGGGATAGGATCTCACATTGGGCTTCATGACTTTTATCATATGGAGGCCGTATTACTTTGCTGAGGTCAATGCTCTCATCATGCCCTTACACCTTCTTCAGATCATGTAGCCTTATAAGGCTATCCTGAAGAAACTTGAGAGTATCTTTGCGTGATTTTTGTGGGATTCCAAAGAACAAGCACGATATTTACATTGGCAGAGTTGGGAAGAGATTTGCCTTCTCACTGATGAGGGTAGTCTAGGCTTTATGAGATTACAAGATGTGATGGACACCTTCTCCATGAAGCTCTGGTGGTTGTTCTATTCTTAGATATCTCTTTGGCCCCATTCTTACGGAACAAGTATTGTATGGGGACACATCCTTTATTTGCAGCAGTGCAAAAGCTAAAAATTAATTGGGCCCCCAATAGGGATACACATTGCATGGTACATTGGAGCATGTCAGATTTTTTTTGCATGATTGATGGATGGGTAAGACCACATTAGCATCCTTATTCCCACACAGATATCACATATTTGTGAGGGTGCAGAATTTCTATGATGATACTGTGTGGGATATTGGACGTTTATTACAGGTTCTCCCTCCTATTATGGTGAAGCAAAAATGGTCTATACCTTTATGTGCAGATGCCTCAGATCGAATTTTTTGGAGGAATACATCGGATGGTAGCTTCGTTACCAAGTCATCATGGCAGCTCGTACGTTCGGGATGCCAGTATCAGGATTCGTACATGTTATTATGTAGCTCCATTTTGCCCGTCACTGTCTCATTTTTCTGCTGGAGACTATGACAGGGCCTCATTCCAGTAGATGTGGTTATTCAATGGAGGATTGGATGCCAGTTGGCTTCCTCTGCCAGTGTTGTTTCGAGACTAAGACTTTAGTCATATTTTTATTGGTAGTAGCATCCAATCAGGTATGTTAGCATTTTGAGGATATTTTTCAGATACCTATGAGTTTAGGAGATGGAGTCAAACAGAGATTCCAGAGATTGAGGTATTCTGGATAGTATGTTCGCTGTGGGCACATTCGCATTATCATTCCAATACTGATATTTTGGTATCTTTGGACAGTGAGAAATGATGCGATGCATAGCGGGATCCGCATGGTAGCCAGAATTATCATTTGGATGGTCTATCACATGATCTCTTTTCTTCATATGGGAGGTTTTTCATGGTATCCAGACGTACCATTTGGAGGGTCTATCGCATGATCTCTTTTTTTCGTATGGGAGGACTGTTTCGAGCGATGCATTGGCGAGTGGATTTGACACTTGTATCCATATTTGGTATTTTTATGGACCCCATTTCCTCATCTTCTCCTATTTTGGTTTAGTGGAGCACTCCATCAGTTGGATTTATCAAGATCAACACTGATCGATGTGTAGATGATGATATTGTGAGTGGAGAGGCATCATCAGAGATCACGCAGGACACTGTATCAGGGCTTTCACAGCTTCATATGGACCATGCATGATCTTAGAGGCAAAGCTATAGGCTATTCTTGGTGGGATTTTACTAGCTCAAGGACTGGGTTAATCAACAATTTGGGTTGAGTCAAATTCTATAGTAGCTATTCACTGCATCACTAAAGGAGGAGAACCATGGGCTATTCAGAACATACTTTGACGTATCACAGACATCATATCCTTCGACAGAGATACAATTTACCACATTTACAGAGAAGGAAACTAGGTTGCAGATGTTCTTACAACTGAAGGTTGTGATCATCAACGATATCAGGTATATAGACCACTTAACCTACCAGAACATATTAGGGTACTAGTACAAGTTGACAAACATGGATTGCCAGTATCAGAGTTTGAATTTTATTTTAACTTTCAATCCTTATTTTATGTTTTTTTACATTATTTCTTATTATAAATGAAGTACTACTTCCTTGTTTATTGCTTTATTCTTCGTCATTTATTTTCGTTGTGAGGGAAGTAGTACTTCTTATTTACTGCTCTCATTATTTTCATCTAACCACAGTATTTTTCTGCCACAAACGATGGCATATTAATAAAATCACGAAGGTACCACCCACCTTTAACTAAAAAAATAGATACATTAAAATCTTGAGGGACTCTCACTTGATTGTTGAAGCTCCCAAGAGACATGGACTTCACATTTTGCAAACACACAAACTTTTTTTTACTCTACTTTAGCAGCAATCTCTATTCCAGATATGGCAAAAGAGGTTCGGTCATATTAGTGACAAAAGGTTGCATATTTAGAAAAAAAAGACAAAGTGCCTTTGGTGAAAATAACATTGAAAAACTCAGTTTTTGTAGTTTTTGTGATTATTGCATTCTAATAAATTACCATTTATGCCTAAAATGCATATATATGTGTCAATACTTGAATACTTGTATGTTGATCTTTGGGGACCAGCTTCTGTGCATACTCATACTGGTTTTAAATATTTTTTTGTAGGTCATTGATGATTTATTTAGAAAAAATTGGAATTTTCTTTTTTAAAATCTAAGTTTGATACTTTAGTTGCTTTTAAAGATTGGAGAACTTTGATTGAAAATCGAACTGATAAAAGGATTAAAGTGTTAAGAACTGATAATGGCCTTGAATTTTGTAATTATGAGTTTGATGAGTTGTGCAAACAGCATGATATATTGAGACACGGAACTGTAACAGACACTCCAAAACAGAATGGCTTGACTGAAAGAATGAATAGAACTATATTTGAAAAGCTTAGATGCATGCTTTTAAGTTTTGGTCTTCCCAAGCTATTTTGGGGGGAAGCTATAAAAACTACTAGTTAACTTATTAATAGAAGCCCTGCTAGTGCTATACATTTTAAAACTCCTGAAGAAATGTAGAATGGAAAACCTATTGACTTTAATAATTTGAGAATCTTTGGGTGTACAACCTTTGCACATCAATCTGAAGGAAAATTGGATCCAAGAGCACTTAAGTATGTATTTTTGGGTTATGGTAAAGAAGTAAAAGGGTATAGACTATAGGTAAGGAAAACCAAAGGATATAAGATCATTATAAGCAAAAATGTTGTGTTTAATGAAAATGATCTGCCTTGTTTGAAAAATTATAATAGCACTGAACCTTTAAGTCAGACTAAAAGCGTAGAGAGAGAGAGAGACAGAAATTGAGGTGGGGCAAGTTGAGGTTGACAATCAACTTCCTGATGTTCAGACTGGAGATGATGTTTTGAAACTTATAGTAATGAAGAGTCTGAACAATCTGAAGCTGATTTGGAAACAAATCAACCTTTAGATGATTCTCAACTTACTCAAGATAGGCAAATAAGACAAGTGAGACCACCTATAAGGTTTGATGATGAAGTGTCTTTACTTACTGTTCAAGGGTTCATTGAAAATGAACCTGAATCTTTTAAGGAAGCTATGAGTAGCAAAGATTCCAATCATTGGCTTGAAGCAATGCAAGATGAAATGGAATCCCTTAAAAGGAATAAAACATGGATTTTGACTAAAAGACCTGAGGGAAAAAGGGTTGTTGATTGTAAATGGATCTTTAAGATAAAAAGGGAGGAACAAAATGAGAACGACATTAGATACAAAACTAGACTTGTGGCTAAAGGCTTTACTCAAAAGGAGAAAATAGATTTCAATAAAATATTTTCTCCAGTTGTAAAATTTAAAACTGTTAAAGAAATATTAGCTTTAGCAGCTCAGTTTAATTGGGAATTGGATCAATTGGATGTTAAAACTGTCTTTTTAAATGGAGATCTTGATGAAACTATTTACATGGAACAATCGAAAGGGTTTTGAAGTAAACAAAAATTCAGACTTAGTATGCCTTCTTAAAAATTCTTATATGGTTTAAAACAAGCTCCAAGACAATGGTACAAGAGGTTTGATACTTTTGTGCTTGGACTTGGTTTTAAAATGAGTAATTTTGATACATGTCTTTATTGCAAAGGAAGTGGTGGTGAAAATTCACTCTATCTTCTTCTTTATGTTGATGATATACTCTGGCTAGTCATGACATAAAAGAAATAGAGTTAATTAAATAAAAATTAAAATCTGAATTTGTAAAAAAGGACTTAGGTCTTGTTAGAAAAAGGTAGATATTAAAAGGAATAGAAGGGAAGACACACTTAGTCTCAGTTAAAAATCTTCAGTTTTGAAATTTTTGGAAAAAAATTTCTCTGCTAAAATTGTAAGTTTACCTTTTGCAAATCATTTTAAACTTTCAAATGATCAATGTCCCAAATTTGAAGATGAGTTCAAAAAAATGGTTAGAGTGTCATATTCTAATGCAATTGGGTCTGTTATGTGTTCTAGACCTGATTTGGCATTCTCAATAAGTGTATTGAGTAGATATATGTCAAATCTAAGTGAATAAATGGCTTCTTAGATACATTAAGAGAACTTGTGACTTGGGAATTCAATATATGAAACAATCTGAAGGTGTTATCTTGATGGGTTACACTGATTCTGACTATGCATGTAATAGAGACAATAGGAAATCCACTTTTACCTATATGTATACTTTTAGTAATTCTTGCATAAGTTGGAAATCACAACTATAAAAAATTGTTGCATTATCTTCAACTGAAGCTAAATATATAGCTACAACATATGCTATAAAAAAAGAAATTTGGCTAAAAGGACTCTTAAATGAATTTGGTTTTATTAAAAATATTGTCTTGTATTCTGATAGCTAATCTGCCATCTATTTGAGTAGAAATCATGTTTTGCATAATAGATCAAAACATATTTATGTGAAATTTCATTTATTAGAGATGTTATCTCACAAGATGTTATAAAACTTGAGAAAATTTCTACTTAATTTAATCCTGCTGATGTTGATACCAAAGTGCTGCCTTTTAAATAAGTTTTTGGACTGTTTAAACCAGCTGAACATTAACACTTGCTAATTTGTGTATCATGAATAAGAGCAAATAATGCCATGATGGAGAAATCACTATAGATGAAACTGGGATCATTGTACCAACATGGAAATTGTGAAGAAAATATGGCACAATGATGAGCTGGCTGAATGCTAATTGGATTATTATGTTGGGCTGGACCTTTTTTTGTTACTTAGTGGCTTCTGTTTTTTCACCCGGTTATAAGCGTGTTTTACCTGGTGCATTTTTAAATCGTTGGATGGCTGAGATGTCGCCAAGTGTCGTCCCATGAACCATTGGATTGGTCGACCTTTTGGAAACTTCTCATATACGTGTTAGGGTTTGAGTTCGATGGATTCATTCATTCTCTCATACTCTCTCTCGAACTATCTGTGTTCTCTCTGTGCTCTCTTCGTATTCTCCATTCTTCTACACTCAGGAAATTGAAAGCTATTTTAATCTATAGTACTTGTAGCCTATTGAATAAATCTTGAGTGATTTGTAAAGGGCTATTGTTGTGCCCTTGAGTGAATTTTTGTTTCGATCGGTTAAGGGCTTTCATTTTGATGTAATCTTGTGTAATTTTGTCTGAGTGCCTTGGTGTAATTCTGAACGGTTTCTTGGTTCCGGTTAATATAGTGATTTCTTCCAATTGGCGGAAGCTCAAAAGCGGATTTGGAACTCCAATTCTGAACCTCTTGCCTTAAGGAGAAAATCTTGTGTTCTTTTACTTATTTTTCTGTCAATTTTGTGCATTATCATTTCTATTTTTTGTTTTTGAAAGTCGCTGATCATTTGAACATAATCGTTACAGTGGTATTAAAGCGTTCATACGGTGGTTCTTGGATTCGATCTACGCAGATCGTAAAGTTTGACTCCTGATTCAGTTTGTTCATTATATTTCCTAAAACTCTAATAAAGGGATTTGGTGAGTTCGTTTAGATTTTGCGTCTATTGTACAAATTTGTTGCGTATACTTTAAAAGTCTCTTGTAAAACGTTTTTAAACTTGGGTTTGAGGCTTTTCTTGGCAATTCTTTTGTCCAGAAACCCTAAGAGTTGTTTGGAATCTGAGGGTTGTCTTGATTTCGAGTCAAGTACCTTGATACAATGCTTCTACATGTGTTCTCTAATTTTGTATATTGCAAAATGTAATAATTTGTACTTACACTTGTGTTTTAAGATGGGTTCTGTGACTATCTTACCTGAAATTAACTCTGTGAAATTCTGAACATTATTTATACAACTCTGCAATCTCTGTATAATTCATTTTTATCTCTTGAGTGTTGATATCTGGATTATTACTTGTTCTATATACCTTTTGCTGTGTTCTGTTTGATCTGCATACATTAATTCTTCATTCAAATTTTTTGATTATACCTTCTTCAAAATTTGAACCGGAAGTTTTTAATGGTAAATGAGACTTTAATCTGGCGCCAGAAAATGAAAGCTCTTTTACTTCAACAAAAATGTAGAAAAGTCATTGATGAGTCATGACCAACTAATCTTGAATCATGTAAAGTAACTGAACAAGATGAAACTGCATGGAGTTCTATATTCGTGCATTACTTGGTTTCTTGCTTTGAAATTTTTACTGGTAAGAGGCAGGTCACTGGTCTATTTTTAAAAATTCCCAATCGGACCCCGGTTCGACCTTTTGACCCTTGACCCTTTTTAATTTACGGGTCAATGCTCGGGTCGATTTTTAAAACATTGGATAATACCATATAGCTTTTGCAGACCTGTTATGATGTAGAGAAAGAATCAGATGTTCCATAGAACCAAGAATCCACGACAAGATTTGGTGCCTGCCTTATCAGATGTAGAACCTTCTGCAGTAAATCCTCATTTGTTGATGGCATCTATATGACCCCACAGTACTTTAACCTTTAGAAATGTATCCAATTGAAACTCCCAAGCAGCATAATTTTTGACAGTAAATCTGACAAGCATTATATTATATGAGAGAATATGACCGATTATTGCATTTGGCAAGCTGCTTATTCTATCTCTTTTGACATTTCGAAGATTCTTTCTCCTTCTAAACTTGAATCTCATTATCTATGGTATTCTGTCCTTTAAATATTTCTTTTAATAAATAAACACTTTCTCCATAATAGTTGATTTTATGCCTGAGAAGGTTAGGAATGATATTTTTTAGAATATGGCTCTGATACCATTATATAGGCAAAACTGATAACCGTATAAAGAAACTTAATCTATACATGCTAATTACATAGAGTGACTCTAGGGAGCAATATATGGTGCTCTAAATATCCTTTCCTATTTATAGCCTAGATTCATTAGTCAATTACATATTAATTACAAGCATAATTTATGGCCCTGATATGTTATACAACATAATTATTGCTTTCTATTGACATATTTGATGTGGACCCTCAAGTTATAATCAATAAATAAACCACAATGAACTTATATAATTAAATCACCATGAACAGTGGATGAGATACAAAATAACTGAATAAATCCAAATACGAGTTCCAAAATCGAAATCGAAAGAGGCCAATGTATGGTTAACTTTATTCCCCTCACGAGAGATAAAGTTACAAGAGCCACAGTTTGCCCAAGCTAACATAGCATTAATATCAGCTAAATCGAATGCATTTGGAGCACATTTCAAATTTGATGCAAGCTCAGCTCAACTCGAAGAAAATCACATTGTCATGTTCAGTCTGAGGATCGCGCCAAGATCAGTCTGTCTCTCACTACCATGGCTTCATATTTTTCAGTAGAAAGTTTTCCTATCACCTTCTTCACCTGTGCAGCTATGACCAATCCGAATTCATCCCAAATGATCCCCTAGTGGTGCAGAGACAAGACTGTATTAATTTTTTTTTTATGCTGGGCTAATACGTAAATAAAATAAAAATTCCACATAAAATTTTATCTTTACGTAAAAAAATTTTGTAAGAAAAAAAATGTGAATTGGGCCTGGCTTCGCCTATAGGCGTAGTAATTCATTCCCACCTACACTGAGGCATCGTGTTTAATTTTAGGCACCCTAGAGCTGGCGGTTTTCACTGCACTGAAGGCTTCGGTCCCCTGCTCTCATGTTTACCACTTTCATTATCTTCCCAGTGAAGGAGGTTTGATGCAATATTCATAAGCCCTCACTCCCATCCATGCAGATTACAAATCTTGGCTATCCCACTTAACAGGTTTGTGACCCAAATTCATCTAAGGTTTGTGTGGTTTGGTGTATTGGGCCTTGAAGACATTTAAATATGGTCCATAGAAGAAAAAAGGATTGATGGTGCCAGCTAGATGCTTGAGCGGCGAGATGAAATTTTAGGCAATGAGCGCTGGCTCTTGAGCGGCGCACCTGGTGTTTGCGCGCCATTTCAGGTTTTCCTTGTTATATTTGTTCTACGAATGTTTTTACATGTACCCTTATATATAGTTGGCTTCTCTTTATAGTTAAAATAGGGTTTTGCCTTAGGATTACTGCAAGTTGGAATTGTGCACGAACACAATATTGTTGTAATTTCTCTCTTTTATAGTGAATAAAATCTCCAATTCCTCTGCCAAATTAAATTCTTTTTCTTGCGTTTTTATTGTTGTGATCAATCTTCATATCGTGTCGTATAACCTCATTCCATCCCCCCAACAAGTGATATCAGAGCTTTGATTTGATTTGTTCGAGGCTTTTGTTCTTGATGGCAACCATGAAGCATGACACTCCACTCTTGGATCGCAGCACTAGATTCTTGTTGGCAGGTGAAGATGTGATCAATACTCGCTCAAATGGATTTGGATGATGCGTTGTTGAGAGTTGACAAGATGCTTAGAATTTGGATTGCAAAGGGAAAACAATGTAAGGATTGGAAGGCACTTTCACAATTTCATCTTTATCTTTCGAATATTATTCTTCAGGAAATTTTGAAGGAGATAACTGTAGCTGCGTTATGATTGAAGTTAGAACAATTGTGCATAACTAAGAGTCTAACTAGCAAATTGCACGTGAAATCATGTTTGTATACTCAACGCATGATATAAGGCAGATCTTTGGAAGATCACCTGGAAGTTTTTAAAGAAATCGTTGAAGATTTGGAAACTTTGGAGGTAAATTATGACTTTAATTAATTTGTGCACATTGCCCACTTCATTTACATCATTTAGAGACACAATTTTGTAGTCATAATACTCTCATCATTGAAGATGTGTATGATGCTTTGTTTACAATTGAGAAGATAAAGCATTTGGTTGGATCGGAGACTAGAGATGGAGAATGCTTTGTTGTTCATGGTGGTCATGGAAGTGACATGTCGTTTGCAAAAAGTTGCAAAATAAAAAAAATCCAAATCTAACAGGGATTAGATTCTAGATTTAGCTTATGCTTTTCATATGTGTCCCAATCAGGATTCGTTTGCAACATATGAAACAGTTTCGAAAGTTGTTGTGGTCATGATAAATAACGCACCTTGTCGTGTAGCTGGTATTGTAAGAGTCAAACTTAAGCTATTGAATGGGATATAGAAAACTTGATTCAGATTTGAAGAAAAATCTCATCTCGTTGATTACTCTTGATTCAAAAGGGTATGAGTTCATTGGTGCAGGTGAAGTTTTGAAGGTTTGCAAATGTGTTTTTGTTGTATTGGAAGGTAGAAAAAGTCTCAGTTATATATCTTATAAGGTCGTGATGAATTGGTAAAGAACAATTAGCAAATGTTTAGTACTGTGGTGGAAGTTTAATATGGTACAGTACCATTAGGATTTGGTTTGGGGTCTTTACTGGAAAATACAACTCAGTTGAGTTTAGAGGATATGGATAATGCCGCTTTGCCACCATCACCTACGATGCCATCGTATTCAATTTTTAGGAATGGACCCATTGGAGAAAGGTACGGAGAAGTTGATTTTATTGTGCATGCTTTAAGTGTATTTGAAGGTGTTCAGTCTAGCAAGGGGGCTTCTACAAAATCATTTAGTGTCGATTCTATTCCTGGGTGCATTTCGACTTTCATTGGTAAATTTTAAATCATTTATAATTTTGGGAACCCAAAGTAACGGATTGGTGCTTGGATTATTTATCCTAGTTGAATATTGTTGAAGAGGTGAAGAATTTTTTGTTCGATGGAAAAGTTAGTTTGGTTCTTGTTGAAGAGTTCAGTTCATTCTTTGCAGTCGAATTTTTTTCTAAGTGGAAAATTTTTGGAGCTTCGTTCGTTGCAGTGGAATTTGTGTCAAAGAGGACACTCATGGCCACATATAGGTTTAATAATTTGTCACCACCCCGATACTTTCTGTTCATGAAAATTTCTTAAGTATACATGATCATTAACAAGTAATACGTGATAAGTAATGTGCATCTTCCCACAAAGAATAATAGTTTCTATTCAGATTCAAAGTATGTAAATGAAATAGATTTGATGTTGTAATTATTCTAAATTAATCTAATAAAGTTGTAAACTAATGTTTGTATGTATATGGAATGAGTGTATTGAACTACGAATCCACCTATTATTATTTATTTCAATTCTCAACTATGTAGCTAGTTTTACTCATACATTCTTATCAATCGATAAATCCATGATAATTAACTTTCTTTTCCAAGATAAATTAAATCTATCATAGTCACGACCTGAATCTATCTTAGTCCGAATTAGAATATATAGAACGCATTCAATTTCACGATTATCTTAAAGATTGCACACTTGATAAACATCATTTCTAATATTTATTGCACATGTGTTAATTAAGCAGTGTTTTAGAACTATTGTGAGCCTCCTCGCACTACAACAAGGAACCATATATTCAATTTGTGATCAAGCAATCAAATAATGAAATTAAGCATGCAAGATTGATCAAAAAACGCAAGAATTTAACTAAACTAGTTGTCGTGACTTAAAAATAAATAATAAAATATATTTCATCTTCATCCAACATATAGGAAGAATTAGCCTAGCATATTGATATATAAATTATACAAGAAGATTTGGTTTGACATCACTCGAAAACAAGAATATTGAAAGAAGTAGGAAAAGTTCACGTTCTTGACTTGAATCTTAAATTAGAGCTTCGACTCTTCAATTTTTGTATGTTAATGCCTTGATTCTTGTGCTAGACTTGTTCTTGAACGTGTAATTATGGAATATTATGTGGTGTCCCATCCAAAACAGCCTTAGGTAAGTTAAATTGATTATAGAAATTCATCCCCATAAGAGTTTGAATCAAAAGAAAAAAACAGCACATCAGGGTTGAAATTAAACTGGCACAGGTGCATCGGCTTCTTCCTTTGAACCCTTGTTGTTATAGCTCATCTAGGTCCTTTTTCCATTCTTTTTCAGTCTCTTACTTTTCTAATGCATCCAATTGAATCCTAGATCTGTAATTATCATCATGTGGGTTGAATCATCTTTTGGATTTGTGCCATTTAGTCCCCAAACTTTTGATTTATTCTATTTAAGCCTATTTTTCGCCTAGTTTCACAAACAACTTGGTTAGATAACCTTTCGTTAGTCTCATGATTGAATTTTTTGAGTTAATAATATTAACTTTTCAAAATGACATTGCTTAAATTGATTTCTACTTATATAATGTAAAATCGGTGTGTGTGTGTGTATGTGTGAAGATTTATGTAAAACATCACAAAGTCATAAATCGATTCAATTCCCAACCCTCTATGATCAAATATTTCATTTCTTCACTCATAAGATACACAATCCTTTCTTTTCACTCTTTTCCTAGATTGTGATCTAAATGATGAAATTATACACTAATTCTTACCCTCTCTAATTTAGTTAGATATTACTAATTGTAGCTCAACACATTGAAAAATGAATGATTCTCCTTATTTTTTTTTTACTACTTCAATCTCCAAGAATCAGTTAAGCTAGTAATCCCTTGTCAAAGATGTACTTCTCTCAAATAAGTATTTAGAGCTTAACCAAGGTATGTAGTACATTAAATAATTATTTATTTTTCTTTTTCACATCTTATGTGTGGACCTCTCTCCATTAAACTTTCTACGTAACTCTTGTAGTGAGTTTTTGGCTGAAAACTACAAGTCGGATGACTACAGGGCACCACCTTTGTAAGCTTAATCACTTGAGTTATAAAGGTTACGAAGAGATATTACACGAGGCAATTTTTTTTCTTTTTGTGTTTTTTGCCATAATTAGTGCAATGCCCCTCACTAAATGCTCATTCTCAAGAAGCGATTCCCTAACTTAAGATTTTCATCTAATTTTTATCTTATTGGCCTCAGATAACCTACATAGAAATTAGCACATATGGAGTCCACCCTTATTTTAATGTCTCTCCACAACAGCTCAATCCCCCTCAAATTATCCTTTAATTGTATAATGGTTGTTTGGGTTAAGTATCTAAGGTCCATTACTTTCAACCTACTCAACAATATGAGTCGAAATCTTTCTTCATGATGCAAAACATAAATCTCATGCGCAAGAATATCAAGTTTTGCATTAATAAGCATAAAATAACTTAAAATATAACTGTACAATTTATAGTTCAACTCTATGTTCCAATATATACATCATCGTTGGCGGATTATTCGACCCACACTAGCATATAGAACATATAAAAGATTTAAGAAAAACTCAAATTAACTATTTTTTTCTGATTTTTCTATTTTTTTCACACAAGCATGCAAAATTTAAAAATAGAAGCTCGATGTAAATCTCTCCCCCAAACTTATAATAGACATTGTCCTCAATGTGTAGAGATATAACAAGAAATAATCAAAATTAAGGGCAAGATAGGGAACTAAGAACTCCTCTGATATCAATGTGAAGGTGGTGGAAAGCACGGATAGTAAGACCCGGATCCTAACTAGTCAAAATGAGATGGTGGTTGCAATGGAGGCCTGCTTGTCATAAAGTCCCTCATCAGGGCATACATTTCTTCTATTTGTCTTTGCATTTCATGAGACCTGGTGTTCATGTCCTGCATTAGTTTGTGAGTTTCTTAAAATCTGGCGTCCATGGCCTCCAATTGGACTTGCATACCCTCCAATCTTCCGGTACACCTATCCATCCTCCTAGATAGTTGGTCATTCTCACTGCGCAGGGCTGAGAGGTCGGACTGTATCCTACTGATATCTTGCTACATACCTTGCTCTCTAGCGTCATTCACTTGTTCACTCACCTGTGAAGCCATCATCATTCCGCTGTATAGTCTACACCGTCCTGGTATGCTGTCATACTTGCATACATCTGACTTATAATATGCATATCTGTCGTAGGCTCTAGATGTAGAGGATGGAAAATGGGCGTATCTACCTCTTGGCCCTTATGGACCAGCTGCTGCATCATGTGTAGCTGCCTCTGCAGTGTAATGGCGCTCCAAGAAGTAGTAGCTGTCATGCCATTGATTGGGACTGAATCTTTCACTGGTAGTTCCCCTGGTAAGAGTCTAATCCTTGACGCTTGACATATCCCAAAAATGAGGCTTGGGAAGATAAGTGTATGTATGCGATCTGGATAAGTGGCTACTGCATAAATGAGATTATATATAAGATCCCAAGTCAATCTTAAATCCTTGTGCGAAATACTACAATAGGATGCCTTGGCTTGACTGATTGTGGTGCGACGAGAGTTGGGATCTATATCGTGACAAACAAACTAATGAAGGATCACAAGGGAGTCTGTCAGATTTCTGTATTCAAATTAATTTCCGTGGAGTGCCAGTGCATTATTCCTGCCATAAAGAATCTGTACGATCACTTGCATATTTGGATTTAACGGGATTGGGACAATATAACCCGAGTTAGTCTATAGTATGCATTATCACTTCGGGCAAGAACATAATCCATTTGTCTTGCACCCATGTTTGATGCATGTACTCGATCTTCGAAGTGTCTAAATCAACATTGAAGTTTGAGTATAACTCCTATACTAAGGTAAGGTAAACCTTATGAGGCTCGACTGCTACTTATTCCCAACCCGCCAAATGTATCAGGTATGTCACCTCGAATCCCTCAAAATCATCCAACATTAGTTTTCTCCCTAGCCAAACTTTCTATTTGACGCAACATATTTGAATCTTGCTCTGTGTTCTAGGGACCTGAATCGCCTTATGCCACCCTCATCGACATGAGTTCGTACCGTAGCCATAGGCCCCATCGTCTTTTTTTTATTTTTTTGCCTTTAGAAGTTGAAAGAGTCTCTTTTCTTTTTGGTGCCATACCTATCAAAACAATGATAAATAATAATATAGGTCATGTAACTATCATGTACAATCAATATGAAGTGACATGAAACTCAATTGATAGAAAAATGAGGGGGTCATAGGTAAGGGGAGCAAACAAGGGACGTGGTCGGGATTTAGGGGGGCATAGGTTGAAATTTGCGTCACCCTAATTTTCATGCAATTTGTGATTAAAAAAAAAGGTTAATGCAATAACATGGGGATGTTTATGCATGTACATTCTAGGTGTTGTGCAAAATTTGTGTGAAAATTCAAACAAAAACTCAATTGGGACATTTTATCGAACAAGTTATATACTCAAAAAAATTCAACAAATCCATCATCTACCTAAGCCCATTCTCCTTTTTGCATTTTCATTAATCCATAACTTTCATATATTTAAAGCCAAAGAACCAATTTTTGAAAAGTTTCAAAAATTTGAATGTTTAGCTTGATTTCTTGAATTTGGATGGATGTTAATGAGTAAATCACGTTGAACTTGTATATGCGGTGGGGTGGGATGGGTTTAAACTTATTCCAGGATAGTGCGTCGTACCCTCGCCTCGCAACCTATTTAGCCCCGGTATTGTTTTAGAATGGCCTCACGCATGCCAGGGCAAAGGACTCCTTTGCTAAAAAAATTGTTTTTGCTCTATCGCCCCCAACTTCTCCTTTTTGTCCTCAAACTTCGATTTTCGTGCAAAATATGTCCAAAAGGTCAAAAAGTGATGGAAAAACATGGAAATTATTTGAAACCCAACCATACTTTAAAAAACAACCTTTTGTTTTCATTTTCTCCAAATTCTTGTTTTTGACTACAAAAATACCTTTTTCAATCTAAATCATTTGTGCATGTTTTAGCACTCCAAACTTCATACAAAACACATTTAAAACATATATGAATGCACAAATTATCCTAAATCCTAATTTATGGATGAAGATGCCTAAATTTAATCTAAAATACGCAAAATATGATAACTCCTAAACTAGTGCATAAAAACAGAATAAATAAAAGGAAAGAGGTTGGGGTACATTCCAACAAACACTTGTTTATAGTTTATAGCTTGACTTTGTTGTTTAGGCTATTTTGGATCTTCAAGTGACGGGATTGTCTTCTTATTGGCGCAGTCACCTTTCCAATAAACTTTCAACCATTGTCGATTCATATTGAACCTTAACTGATGATCTTGAGACACCAGCTCAATTGTGCATAGGGATGTGCAGCTACAACTGTGAATGGATCCGACCACTTTGATCTTTGATTGTCTGGAAAATACTTGAGGTGAGAATTGAACATGAGGACCTGTTGACCAACTTTGAACTCTTTATCTTCAATATGCCTATTATGCCATCGCTTAGTTTTCTCCTTGTACAACTTTCATTCTCATAAGCCCCTAACTTAAACTCATTGAGCTCGCAGAGTTGAAGGATCCTCTTTTCCCGGCTGACTTAATATCAAAATATAGCATGTGAGTTCCCCAATATGCCTTGTGCCCAAGTTCAATAGGAGATCTCAACTTGCTGACTGGTCTGTGGATTATAAGGCATTACAACTTGATGTTTGACCCCGTATTTAGCTCATTAATCTGAGAACTAACGATTGCAAAAGTGTTTCCTACCATCACTAATAATAGCTTGTGGAGTATCATATCTCGTGAAAATGTTCTTTCTTAGGAATTGAGTCATAACCCGCTCACTATTTGTTGGTAATGCCACAACATCAACCATTTAGACACATAATCCACAACCACCAAGATATATTGTTGACCGTATGAAGAAATGAATGGTCCCATAAAGTCAATGTCCCAAAATCAAGAATTTCCATTTCCAACGTGTTATTTAAAGGTATCTCATTATTTCTTGAGATGTTACCCGCCCTCTGGTATTTATCATACTTCTTAAATAACTTATAAGCATCATTAAATAGAGTTGGCCAATATAAACCTGATTGTGAGATTGTAGTTGTCGTTTTGGTTTCTGTGAAGTGACCTCCATATGGAGAAGAGTGACAATGCTCCAATAAACGTTCTTGTTCTTCTTCCAGTACACAACGATGAATGATCTGAATCCCATCTATATAAAAATTGATCATCCCAAAAGGAGTGATCACTAAAGAATTTCTTCTTCCGTTGACTAGAATACTTAGGAGGAATAATCAAATTGGCTAAATAATTTACATAATTTGCATTCCAAGGTACTGATTTGATCTTAAAAGGTATCTCATCTGGAAATACCCTATTACTTTCATCTGTAAGATCTTCTTGCTACTCTAAGTGGGATAAATGGTCTGCTATCAAACTTTCACAACCCTTTTGTCCCAATATCCAAGTCAAATTCCTACAATAGAAGTATCCATCTGATGAGTATTGGCTTTGCATCCTTCTTACTAAGCAGATACTTTAGCGTTGAATGATTGTGCACACAATCACCTTTAACACAGTCAAGAAAGGCTTGAATTTGTCGAAGGAGAAAAGTACTGCCATATGATCATTTCCTGTAGTAGTGTAGTTCAACTAAGCTTCAATGAGAGTCCTACTAATGTAGTTAATCACACGTAAAACCTTATTCTTACGTTGACCCTACAATGGTCCAACTGCATAATCACTAGCATCACATATCAATTAAAATAGAAAATCCCAGTTAGGTGCTACTAGTACAGGGGCTGTGATCAACTTTTCTTATAGAGTATTGAAAACAACCAAACACTCTTCAAAGAAGTTGAAAGACACGTCCTTTTTCCAATAAAGTGCAGAGAGGTTTGGTTATTTTTTAGAAGATGTTGATGAACCTCCGATAGAAACATGCATGTCCCAAGAAACTTCCGATCCCTTTCACTGAAGTAGACGAAGTAATTTCTCAATCACTTGCATCTTATCCTTGTTGACCTCAATATCCCTAACTGAAATCAACGCCCTAATATAATCACTTCCTGAACCGTGAAGTGGTACTTATCCCAGTTAAGTACAAAATTGGTTTATTCACTTTTGTAACATCAATCTCAAGTAACCTAAGCATCCATTGAATGATAACCCATGTACTGAGAAATCATCCATGAATACTTCAATGATATTTCTTACCATATCAGAAAAGATGGACATCATATACCTCTAAAAAATAGCTGGAGTGTTACACAACCCAAACGACATTTCTCTATATGCAAAAGCGCAATAATAACAAGTAAATGTGGTCTTTTCCTAATCTTCTGGTGCTTTAGGAATCTAATTATACCCTGAATACCCATCCAAAAAGCAGTAATATAAGTGTTTAACAAGTCTCTCCAGCATTTGATCAATGAAAGGTAGAGAAAAGTTATCCTTCTTAGTGGCATTGTTAAGTTTGTGATAGTCTGTGCATACTCTCAAACCCGTGATTGTGCGTGTAAAAATATACTCATTGTTTTCATTAGGCATGACTGTAATTCTTCCTTTTTTATGTACTACATGTATATGACTTACCCAATGACTGTCTTATATAGGATATATGATCCATGTCTTATATAGAATATATGATCCCTGCATCCAATAATTTGAGCACTTCTACCCTCATAATCCCCTACATCTTCGAATTTAATCTATGCTACTGTGTTATTGATGGTTTAAACTCTTCTTCCATCAAAAGAGAATGGCTGATCCCTTTTATATTAGAGATGATCCATCCAATTGTTGATTTGTGATCTCAAAGTACACTCAATAGTTTATCTTCTTCATCTTTGTTAAGAGCATTTGAGATAATAACTAAAAGTGTGTATTTCTCTCCCGAGTGGGCATACCCTAAGTGTGAAGGTAATTGTTTAAGTTCAAGAATTGGAGTTGTTTGAATAGATGTTAAAGGCTTTGTGGGAACTTCACCTAGCTCCAACTGTATCAGTCTAAAAAATGGAGGATTGTCTTCCAATTGCCAAACACATTCTTCAATCTTTTTTATTCAGATGGCCCTTTTTCATAATGAACCAAGCAAGCCTCGAGTAGATCTTGAGGGTGATTGAGTCTAAATGTCTCACTCATTGTTTTTTCCAATATATCAATCCGACAACAAGAATCTTGTTCGTCACTAAATTTGAGTGCATTGATGATGTTGATGGTCAATTCTTCATCACTCGTACTAAGGATCAACCCTCCCTTCTTTGTATCTAATAATGCTCTGCCAGTAGCCGAAAATGGACTGCTTAAAATGAGAGGGATATCCTTGTCTTCGTCTATGTCCAGAATGACAAGCAGTGTTCGGAAAATGAATTTGTCAACATTTACCAAAATATTTTCAACTATTTCCCTTGGGTAGTTGATTGACCTGTCATCTAGCTACAGTATAATTGTAGTAGCTTTTTGCTTTCCCAAAACCTAATTTTCTAAAAAGAGACAAATAGATTTAAATTAATATTTGCTCCTAAATCACACAATGCCTTTTAAATGTGTTGTTACCAATATTGTAAAGAATAGTAAAAACCTTGGGTCTTTTAGTTTTGGTGGCAACTTATGTTGAAATATTGCGTTGCATCCTTCATTCAACATCACCGTTTCATTATCCTTCAGCGTCCTTTTGTTTGATAATATATCATTCATCAACTTAGCATAGCAAGGCATATGGGCTAAGGTTTCTACAAATGGTATGTTGATGTTCAACTTTTTGAACACCTCCAAAAAACTTCACGAACTGCTTATCAAGCTTATGTTTTTGTAGTTTTTTGGGAATGGGATGGGAGGCGCGCATATGCATTGACAGTAGCAGTTACCTTAACTTGAAGACTATCTGCTTGAGTTTTTCTCTTTACGTGTTCCTCACCCATGGTAAGTACCGTTTCTGTGGTAGCAGCTGGCCTTTTCACTATTATTTCAGGCAATTGTACTCCACTTCGAGTATTAATGGACTGTACCTGTTCTTTAGTATTTGAATATGTATTACTTGGTAAGGTCTCTTGAGTTCTACCTACTAATACAGTTGTCATATATAGGCTACTGCTTTTGAAAATTAATCTCAGATTCGGCAATATATCGAGCCCATAATTCTTCCATTGATGATTTTCTAGGTTGCTACTGCTACTATTGTTGGGATCTTGACATTCTTGCTTAAAAATTACCTCCTTGTCCTTGACCTTGATTATTAGCCCACGAGAAATTTGGATGATTCTTCCACCTCAAATTATATGTGTTGAAAGATGGTTGTTCTATTACCTCTGAAAGTTTAGCAGATAACTGACATCCTTAGGCTAGATTACATGCGTGAAAGCTATAAGACATCTTTCTATAGTATGATATGTCATGTAGCCTTCGCAAATCGATGTCGACTGGTGTACCATGTTTAAATTCGGAGTAAGTCTGTTTAACTTCCTTGCCAATGCTTCCATACTAATGATGTAGCTAATTTAACGTTGTAAATATCTATTATTTTCCTTGGCACTTCCCCATTTATTGGCTCCAAAGACTGATTTTCTATAATTCTCTCAAAAAGGTCTAAGGCATTGCCTAAGGGAATATCCATGATTAATCCTCATGTTGAAGCATTGGCTATGTTACGGTATCCAGGTTGCATGCCTAAATATAATATGTAGATCTTAGAGTTTTTAGGAATGCCCCGATTGGTATACTTTCTGAAGTAATCTTTATGCCTTTTTCATGCTTCAAATAGCTCTCGAGGTCATTTTGCTTGAAAGTACATGTTTCATTTCTGATCTGATAGACTCGAAAATATGAGAAAAAATTTCAAAGTAAATTTATGTACCTTTTAGTGAGATTAACCATTCTCATACACCTTTCTTTAAATTATGGGAAAATAGGCGAAGTCAAGAAACATTAGTTGACATGCCTTCGAGATTGATCACCTCGTAAAGCATCAAAAAAGTTTGAATATATTCATGAGGATTTTTAGTTGATTTTTCAAAGAACCTGATGTCGTGATAATTTTGAAATAAGTTGACGACGTCAGGTCTGGTGTGGAAGTTGGTCTATCCAAAATGTGTATATATTATAGGTAGTTGTATAGAAGCATGAATGAGATTTACGTAATACATAACTAAAACTTCTCAATCATTTACTACTTCCCTCTACTAAACCAGCTAAGGTAGTGCTAATGGATTCTGAACCTGATTTTGATTTTGATTCTCTGTCATTTCCCTTGCTTCTCTCTATTCTCTTCTTTATTGTCTGAAAGTTCTTTTCATTTTGAGATCTTTCGGAAGAAGTTTGGTCTCGTCAGAATTTTGCATAAACTAGTTTCTTGAAAGGAGTAAAACAAGCAAAATAGTTCGTTTAATGAGTAGGCTAAAACAAGTAAAAATTTCAAATATAAAAAAATTACTAATAAACTTAAATTAATAATTTATTCCCTGGCGATGATGCCAAAAACTTGTTAGTAAAAATTCCATAAGTGTTTTAGTTCGTTGACAAGTAATACATGATAAGTGACGTATATTGTCCTATAGGGAATAAAATTCAATCAAAGCATACTAATTTCTATTCAGATTCAAAGTATGTAAACAAAAAAGATTTGATGTTGTAATTATTCTAAATTAATCTTAGAAAGTTTTAAATTAGGGCTTGTATGTATATAGAATGAGTGTATTGGACTACAAATACACATATTATTATCTATTTCAATTCTCAATTATATAACTAGTTTTGTTCGTACATTTTTTTACGATCGATAAATCCATGGTAATTAATTTTCATTTTCAAGATATTAAATCTATTCTAATCATGACCTGAATATATTTCTAGTTCGAATTCGAATGAGTAGAACGCATTCAATTTCACAATTATCTTAAAGATTGTACACGTGATAAAACATTATTCCTACCATCTATTGCACTATGTTAATCAAGCAGTGTTCTATGCTAGCTTCCAGCACTACTATAAGTAACCATATATTTAATTGGTGATCAAAGAATAAAATTAAGCATGGAAGATCAATCAATCAATGAAAGAATTTAACAGAATGGTGCTTCAGAAAGAAAAAAATAGGACATTGCTAGACATGGTTAGGTCAATGATGAGTTTCACAACTCTACCTATCTCATTTTGGGGTTATGCACTAAAAACAACAACATATGTTCTTAACTTAGTACCTTCTAAATCTGTTCCCAAGACTCTCCTAGAATTGTGGAATGGGCGCAAGTCCAGCTTATGTCACATTCGAGTTTGAGGATGTTCAGCTTATGTGCTGAAAGTGAATACAGAAAATTTGGAATCTAGATCAAAGATACACATTTTTGTGAGATACCCAAAAGGAACAGGGGGATATTATTTTTATAGTTCTCTAGATAAGAAGGTCTTTGTTGGAACAAATACAACCTTCTTAGATGATAAGTATATTAATTAACGTTAGTCCGATAGCTAGATCGTGTTGGAAGAAATGAGTGGGAGTAACTCCATTCCATCGATTCTAGAAATGCGACCTCGTGATACACAACCTTTGGTGTCAGAAATATCTAAACAATGTGATTTGAGTGGGAGAGATGAATTATCATCTAATCCCATAGATCAAGTAAATGTTGAAGGTATTGAGGAGGTAATGGCATCACCTAATGGTGGTACCAACATTGATATAAACATTACAATTACAAACGATGCCACAGTTCTGGGTCCACCGTCCCTTAGATGAAGTCATAGGGTCACTAGACCACCTTCTAGATACTTTTTAGTCGGAGAGTCAAATCAGGCGATCTCCCAAAACAAGTTGATGATCTGACTTCATATAAAGAGGCTATGAATGATGTAGATGAAGATTTACGGCAACAAGCTGTGAATACTGAAATGGAATCTATACATTCGAATCAGGTTTGAGAATTATAGATGCACCAGAAGTGATAAAATCCATCAGGTGCAAGTAGGTCTCCTAGTAATCGATGCCTTCTGGTTGGGTAAAACCCTTAGCAAACTAGCCTTGCTTCGAATGTTTTCACTTTTCTATCTGCTCATCTCTTTATCTTCTCGCTTGCTATGCTTAAGTCTATCGGATTTTCTTATCCGTTGTAGCTAATTTTGATTATAAGGTGTAGCAAATGGATGTTAAGACGGCATTTTGAATGGTCATCGTGAGGAATGTATCTATATGATACAACTAGATGGATTTATAGAAAGTGGTCATGAAAGCAAAGCATGTAAGCTTCAGCGGTCCATTTATGGGTTGAAGCAGACATCAAGATCTTGGAACAAAAACTTCAATGAAGTGATTAACACATATGGTTTTAATCAGAACTTTAACGAACCTTGTGTTTATAAAAAGATATAGGACAAAATTGTAATATTCCTGGTGCTTTATGTAGATGATATTCTACTCATTGGAAATGATGTAGGAGCGTTATCATCTATAAAATTATGGTTGGCCAAACAGTTTCTTATGGAGAACTTAGGTGAGGCTAACTATGTTCTAGATATTCAGATCTTAAGAAGTCGAAAGAATAGGCAGATAGCTTTATCTCAAACTTCATACATTGACAAAATACTTTTCATATTTGCCAAGCAAGATTCCAAGAAGGTAATATGTCCTTTAGACATGTAATCCAGCTCTCTAAGGATCAGTCCCCTAAGACTCTTGAAGAAATGGAGTGCATGAGTAGGATACCTTATGCATTGACAATTGATAGTATCATGTATGCTATGTTGGGCACTAGACCTGGCATTTTTTATGTTGTTGGTATAGTGAATCTGTAATATCCCGAAAATTTAGATTAAAAATATATATGTTTTATATAGTATTTTATTTTAATATTTAAAATAAATGAGGACTAAATTGATATATATTTTAAATTCCTATCTTATTTGAGCCATATAATTATGTATCGATAAATGTTGATTTCG
>CAIGRP010093917.1:0-16963 GCA_903798385.1 Fraxinus cuspidata | reverse complement strand
CTTTGTTGCTCACCGCTATGTGTTGTGCGATCTTCGAGGCAGTAGGGTATATATTCTAGTGATAATACTTCTTGAGATGTTCAGTGTTCCACGGCCTGCTTAGTGGTTTTCCTTCCAACTCCTTTAGGCTGTAAGTTCCATTTCAAAGGTTTCGAATCACCTCATATGGTCCTTTCCCCTGCTAAATTCACGCCATCCTGCCAACCAAATTTTATTTCGTAGTATCGAGGGGCTCTATTCGCCCCCTTGGAGGCTCAAGATCCAACATCATAACTAGTGGAGATCTCTTTGTCCGTATACTGTCAACATAAAACTTCATCGAAGACTGTTGATCACCCCCCACACACCCCACATCACTACTGGTTGAAAATTTCATTATTTGGTGGTAAGTAGAGGGAATAACCCCAGCAACATTTAGTAGGGGTCGACCGTAGATTGCACTATACGCCTGGGGGCCTTGACAACCAAAAATTTCGTTAAGATCACCACGCTTGTGGGGTAAGTACCCAATATCACAAGTAGTTCCACAACTCCTTCTGGTATCACAGTAGCCCCCTTCGAATCCTTGGAAGGGGGTGGATACTGTTTTCACTTTTTCTAATGAAATTTTCAATCCTATGAATCCTTCCCAAGTGAGAATGTCCGCTGCTCTACCACCATCAACCAACACCCTTTTGACATTGTAGTCTGCTATGTCATCAACTATCACCAAGGCATCATCATGGGATGTTACCACGCCTATTAAATTTTTCTCACCAAAAGTGGTGCTTTGATTAAACCTGAATTTTTTCTGAATGGAGCAGACCCTGACCGTGCATGCACAGCTCTTTCTAGCCTAGTTTGAGTCCACTACGGGTGCGATCACTCCAATATTCACATTTATAACACCAGCCCTTGGCGGTGGTCGGTCATCAACCTTCTGCTTGTCTCGATCATTCCTCTCGTACTTAGTAAAAAAAACTCCGCTTCAAGAGACACTCGATCTCCTCCTTCAAGTGGATGTATTCTTCCGTGTTGTGCCCATGGTCTTTATGGAAATGGCAGTACTTGCTCTTGTCTCTCTTACTGGTAGATGCCGACATCTATCTCGGCCAGTCGAACTCTTTCATGTCTCGAATTTCCATCAATATCTTGGCCCACAGGGTATTTAAATGGGTGAAAGACCTCCTCTTGCCTCTGCCTAACCGATCGATCCTGAGTGTACCCCCTGTTTATGCGCTCATTCCTCGACTTGTCTTTTATCAAAGGGTTTTCGCTCATCGCCTATCTTTTGCTTGTTACTTTCTACCTCTCATCCTTCTCTGAGATTTTTAGTGACATTCTTTACTTCCTCTACATCAACGTACTTGTCACATTTTTTCAACATGTCATGCATCGATTCTTGGGTGGGAGGGGGTTTGGAGAGTGACATCTTAAAGGAGTGTTTTTGCGTCCCATTCATTAACGTTGTTACCACTGCAGACATTTGAAGGTCCTTTATACCAAGTATCGCCCGACTGAACCTAGTCAAGTACTCATGCAAAGATTTGTCTTTCTCTTGCACAATTTATATCAATCCAATGGCCGTCTTCAGCTTCCTTTTGCTACTCATGATGTATGCTTCAAAACTCCAGGAAAACTCATCAAAAGTCTTTATAGACTTGGGTGCGAAGGTGGCCACTCGTCTCTAGCCTCTCATCCTGAGTGTTGGGGAAAGGACTGGCACATCACTACGTCTGGGGCTGTATAGAGCCTCATTAAATCAAATAAAGTCCGTTAGTGGTCAAGCGAATCTGTGACTCCATCGTATGCTTCTATCATCTCTGCCGCATTTTCGACCATACGCATTTCACTCCAAGTCCGTCTCCTTGACATAACTTTTTTGTTCAGTGATTTCCCACAGACGGTGCCAATGAAATTGCAGCGAGATAAACCTCCGCGTTCTCCTTGACGTGTAGAGTGTTCCGGTGCTCCGATCAGTGAAAGCTACCTGTAAAATGAGGTCGGGACTTTCTCCCCCGTCGCACCTCCGACATGAGAATCAGTAGTTGGTTTAGGAAAGTAGGAAGATAATATAATTGTAATTCAGACTGTTCGGGTTTCAAGAGAACCATACCTTTCTCACCTTAGGGGTATTTATAGGCACTTATGCAATGCACTCGTTCAACAGTTAATGGTGTCACGTGTCCCACGTAAATCTTTCCACTTTCTCCACGTTTTGATGGGATGACCCTCACTTCTCAAGCGGTTGGTTGTGCCCACGTTTACCGTTGAGCGGTTCCTGTCCGGCTCATTGCCATTTGTATGGTTAAGTGTAGCGTTTGGTAGGCGACCTATGTGAACGTAGAGGGCCTCAGGGGGTTGACGACCTCATGATGGTAGGCAGCCTCATAGTGGTAGACAACCTATGTGAACGTAGAGGGCATCATGGGGGTTGACAACCTCATGGTGGTAGGCGACCTCATGGTGGTCGACTACCTCATAGTGGTAGACATCCTGTAGGGGTAGCCAGTCTGTCATGTGGTGATTTACGTGTAGTGCATATCAAGTAGTTCTCACCTCATTGGTCATCGTGGATAATTATTAATGTCATCTTGTATCACTGTTTGTGTTGCACGTGGAATGAATGTTATAAAAACTCTGCTAAGTGCTAACTATCAATAATGGAAGGTGAAAACTTATCTTCCATTAGTATACAACACTTTCTATATACTCATTTTAATATCTCATTCAAAAAATAAAATATTATACATGTAACCCAATTTTTTTCCTATTCTCTAATTACACACTTTTCAAAAATTCAGTATTCAAAATGACATTTTTCCAAAACAATTAAGGGTGTGTTTGAGCCACATTATTTTGGAGGAATATATTTTGAAATAGTGGATTGATGGAGAATGTAGAATTGAAAAAGAAGGAAAAACTATTGATGTGATGAAAAAAATTATTTTATTAAAAAATGTGTGATTCAAAAACGAGTAGAAAAATGAGATTGAAAACTTTAATGTGGCTCAGGGTAAAAGAATTTTTGAGGTCGGTGGGCAAGTCGGTTAACAATTATTGTTGGTTGGAGTTGTTGTTGACTCGGTAGTGCGTGCAGTTTCGACAGCGATTTGAGGGAAACTTTTCTTCCATATATACATTTGTCTTCTTTCCCGAGGTGACTAAATTTTCTGTCATATTCGATACACCCATAATTTCAGTTTTCTTGATTTATATATTACAAATAGAAATAGTGTGTACATATATGTGTCTGTATATGTATTAAAAGAATATTCCCTAATCGAAGAAGAATAAAAAATTTGCAACTAAGTCCCGATGGAGTTGACAAATTCAAAGGTCAACAACTCAAGAAGTAGATATCAAGAAATGTTTGTTTAAAATTAAAATTATGTTTTCAATAATCTTTTTTTTAATCGAACCTATTTAAGATATTCTAGTAATTCTCTCTCTCTCTTTAAATTTTTCAGTACCAATCTTCGCATAGAAAAATTATTTTTCACCTTTTCTTTTATTGAACTAGAATTGTTGAAAACATAACTAGATAACTTTTGAAAGTATTATATCGAATTACCAATAAAAGTTAATACATTTTAAAAAGGCAAGTGTATTGCTTTACGGGATAATAATTGTTATTAGTCACTGTGAAATAATTAATGCTTAACTTATATATTTCTTAATAAATAATTAAATATAAAAAAGGAGAGTGATTATTAGCAAAGTTGCTTTATTTCTTCTTTTACCTACTTTAGCCAATAATGGCACATGCAATGCGTGCCGTTATTATTGCCCTACTTTTATCATTTCAGTTTCATCTTTTAACACGTTCTAGTATTGTGCAATTCAATACTTTTTGTATTAACATATATTAATTCGAGAGTACAACATACACATTTGTACGAAAATAATAAGAAAGAAATATAATAGTACGTTACTTCAAACAATTTTTCGATATAGATAAGATTAGATATTTGTTATAGGGTACATAAGTTAAGGATGTAAGGTGTAGAGGCACTTCGATGAATTTGGGGGTCCCACGTGAAACTCTGTGGTGGACATTTTGAAGACTAATTAAAAAAATCTGAATGGGTTGAATATATAATATTTATCTCAACTAAAAATATACCGTTAGCAATAGGAATGGACATAGTCCGGTTCGATTCGATTCTCTTTAGAATCGAATCGAATCAAAATTTTTGGGTATTTAATAAATGGAACCATCGGGTCCAAATATAATTATGGAACTGTTCGAGTTCGGTTCCAATCGATTTCATACCATAATTAAATTTTTTAACAAATTTTTAATAGTCAACGATCGGTGGTTGTGGTTAGAGGTCGCAGCTTCAATGGACAGTTGGAGATGGGAAGTTGGACTCGGCAGTCGGCGACTTGGATTTTGACATGTAGATGTAGATTTTCAATTTATCAAACGATTTGGAGTCGGTGGTTACCGAATGAAAGTGTTAAATTGGAAAGAGAAGGATAAAAACTTAAAAAGATCTAGATCTTGGGTTAAGAATGAAATTAATAATTGGACCAAAAAATTAAATCAAAAAATTGAATTTAGAAATTGGGTTGGGCTATGTTAGCTATACATGGACTCGGTTTGGGACTTAGAACATTAATCACTAAATTAGTTAATTTGCTAATTTGTTTAGGAACAATTTAATTAATTCAATATAAAAAATTTAAAAAATTATTTAAATTCGATTCTTATTCGGTTCTTACCGAGTCTAAAATCGAAAATCGAACCAAAACTGTTTATTCTCGATTCAGATACCCGTTCGGGTATTTAACTTATGAAGAGTCGCTTAGTTCGGTTCGGTTTGAGAGTTTTGTCCAGCCTTAATTAGCAATGGCAAAAAAAAAGGTCGATGCCCACGGGGCCTCATCCCCAACAGGACGTGGATTCCTTGCATAATCGGGTAGTTGGGCGAGGATGAGCAACAAAGGTAGCCTCGAGGTGGGGATGGGGAATATAGTCCTCGTCCCGCAATCTGCCCATTTAAACGTGCAATATTATCAACTTCAAAAGTTCTTTTGGGAATTGGTTGTGAAATGCTTTGGTTATTTTGTTCCGTTTATAGTTATGATATTTATTTCAATCATACTACATGTATGTCTTTTACATCATTATTTACATTGTGCCATGTGGTAGCACACCATTGAATAGTTTATAAAAAAAATTCTATCTACAATTTTGTTAAAACATGGGTGATGTCAAAGAAAGCGTACATCAACGAATATACACTTAACATTATCTTATTTATTTGGGATCGAGAAATTTTTGGATAAATCTATCAATTTTGTCCTTTTGGACCGTACTATGTAGAGGTGCATAATTATTATTGTATATATGGTACTTATTGGCACACGATGAGAAAATAATGTGGACTAACATTGTTCTTGTCACCAGAATAATTTACAGTTGCAATTGAATAACAACAAGGCATTTTAAATTGATCATCGTTCATACTGAAGGCACACTTGCTTTTTGCACTTGTAGATGCAATAAAAGAAAAGAAAGAAGGGAGTCAAATGGAGATGCTGAGAAGAAGGATAATGTCCTTGCAAAATCTGAAATTGTAAAAGGAAGAAAAGAAGGATAAAGCTTCAGAGGAGGTCAAGGAACACGAAAATCAACTCAATAGCTTGAATGTTTCTAACGGTCTTGCAAGACTTATTGTTGTTAAGAAGAAAGAGAAGAACCATTACAACCAACAACAAATGTGGTAGGAGCTACAGATTGGTTGAGCTGCATACCGATGAAGATGAATATGTCTTCATACATAGTATTTTAAAATAAACTTTGGGAGCATCTTGTTTTGCGATAAATGGACTCGTTATAGTTTTGCTCATTTAAAAGTCGTTTCATTTGTACTCTTAACGGTTATGTCTGCAACATATTGATACCTTTCCTAATAAATCTGTCTTTGTGGAATTTTGATTGATGTGCCTTTGTTGAGAGCTCATGTGACTTGTTATGGCGTATCACTTTTGGCTCGAATTGACCTCCAAACCCATTGTATGTAGATATGCATGTAAAGGACACTTGCCTACTTGCTCCTCATTGCGTTTATTTCTCAATCATCGCTGGTGGAGTTTATTATTTGATGCATTAATGTGGTATTTTTTTACTGTCTCATACATCACATAATAAACGCTATGTATATGTCACGTAAGATAATTATCGATAATCTACAATATGAATAACATTGTTATTTTATTAAACAAGACGAGATAATCTAGATTCACTCTATTTGTTTTCCTTAAGAATGCAAGAAATGACTTATAAATTATGATTATTGATTTGCTAGAAAATGCGAAGCGAGAGAAAAATATCAATTGCATCCTTTTCGAGGACTGCTTTGATAGTTGATTGTACATACTAAAGAGTTGTTTGAGCCTCAATTTTGATGTAAAATGCATTTTAGAGTAGTAGATCGACGATGAATGTATAGTTAAAAATAAATGAAAAGTTTTTGGATTACGTGTTATATTATTTTATTGAAAATGTGTGGTTGAAAAGAATAGAGAAAAAAATATGTTTAAAAAAAAATGAAGATCAAATAAGGTTTAAATAATAGTATAAGAGTTTTTTTATTATAAATTGTCAGAAGATCGATCACAGCTAAACATAGGCACTATAAGTCAAGATAAATAAATGTAAAAAATTTATCGACTTAGGATTATGGAATCACTTCGAGTAGATAAATTAGAAAATAGAAAATTAAACAAATATCCCGACTCATGTAAATACTCTAAAAGATATCCAATTGATTTTATAATGTATGGAGAATTATTCAGAAAAGATACCAAGTATGACATATCCGTTGACCAACAATATTAAGTGTACCTCGAGTCAAGAAGATATAGAAAAAATAATTAAAATAAAAGATATCCTTTAGAGCTAAAGTTCTTACTATTTATTGACAAACTAAAAATTCAAAATTGAAAAATTATAGTTCAAATGATTTCGAAGAATTCCTACAAATATAGTAATGGTAATCCTCCGATGAAAAGTATTTGGAGCCGACCCATAAATCCGATGAAGACACGAAGTCTTTCCATTTCTTTTAGGGGTTTGGATTCTTTGTTCACAACTTCTTCAACTTGACGAGGAAAACTAATAAGCTCGACAACTAATCCAAAAACTTAAAATTGTTTTTGAGAAAGCCGTCATGAACAGAATCATAATTATTTCTACGTAAAACATGTCAATTCCCAAAGTTCATAAATTCTTTTCGATCACCACAAGCTTCAAGTTAGTAATTATATTTCATATTCAAGTTCATTAGATAGAATTTGGTCAAATAGGAAAAAGAAAAATAGACAATGCAAGCCATTAACTCAAAAAGTGTTATAATTCGTTTTCGTCTGTGTCTAATGCTATCTGCGTCAATTATCTATTTAAAAAGATGTCTAGCCCAAAACTAGGTTTCAACAAAAGTCCAGCCCATTTATTTTGTCTGCATAAAATCTCATATATTTCCGTGTCGATCTGATGTGTTTACGACTCTATTACTTGGGTCATGAGGTCATCCTCTCCCTCAGTCTTCTTTATACAATTCATCGATTTTCTCTTTTAGCTATAAGAATTAGGGTTCATGCGGCGAGAAAGATACTGAAAAGACGAGCGGTGAGAATTTCTTTCTTTTCATGGCAAGTTCTCATTTTCCTTTTTATTGGGTATGTTTATATATGTGATTGATCTTAAAGTCGTGATCCCTTGATTCGATTTTGAATTTTGATTATTCTACTTGATGAAGCATTTAGAGTTGTGATTACTATGGTGAAAAGGTTTAAAATTGAGTTAATTTAGGATTGACTGTGATTTCAAAGAAAAAATTATTTTGGTGAAAATTGGAAATTATAATTGGGTTTGCGTTTTTAGATTTGGATAAATGAAATGATTTTATGAATTTCAATTCTAACCCATGTCGGATTTGGAAAATACATGCGTCTGTTTTGGAAAAAAGATTACATCATTAAAGTTCCACGTAGTTAGATATCAGTTGTGATTTTACTAATATGTTTACTGGTGGAGAGGAGGTTTCAGGGGACGTTTAATTCCACAATTTCAATTGTCCCTCTTTTGCGGTACAGAGTTCTGAGCTAGAAGGCGGAGAATGGAGTTGCGTGGACGCAAAAGGCGACTTGGAAATACAATTAGTGAAGAAAATTGTAAAAACTGGACAGTTGAACAACGGTGCATCCAGACTCCTGCTTCTTCTGCTACGTCAACAAGTGGAATAAAACTTCCTATCCTTGAGTTGCCTGTTCATATAATAGTTGATATCCTTTCAAGACTTCCCTTAAAGGACATATTGTGCTGTAGGTCCGTTTGCAAGACGATCCTTAAACTGCTCAAGGATCCCTATTTTGCCAAAGTGCATCTGGCTAGAGCTCTCTCCACAACTAGCAATCTGATTCTTCAAAAACATGGGAGCAAATGGGGATATCTGTATTTCTATACATTTGATCTTGGTGAAGCCGATTTGTCTTCATGCTGCAGTGACGATAGGATAAGTCATTCTCATTTCCGTCATCTACATCCATTAAGCAGGATAAATGCTGATTTCTCGTTTCGCGGCAAAAATCTTGCTTTTATTGGTTCATGTAATGGACTGCTTTGTTTGTACTGTAATTCACCCTCGAAACCTTTCTACAGTATTTGCAATCCTATTCTTCGGGAATACACAGAACTTCCTCATCTTGCCGAATCGACGCCAAGTTATATTTACTCAAATTACTCGGCATTTGGCTTCTGTTCAAAAACCAAGCAGTACAAGGTCATCCGTTTTTTGTGTCCGACATCTGTTGATCCTCTCAACTCCATACATTCTAGAGGAATGGTGGCAGACATACATACACTTGGTTCAAATTCATGGAGAAGGATTGAGAATCCTTCCTGGCTGAAACAGCAACCATTTGATCCTTTTGTGAACGGGGCACTACATTGGATAACTGCCAGCCAAAAACCTTCTGAGCTTATAAGTTCATTTGACTTGGAGACAGAACAGTTCAGGCTCCTCCCACCACCACCTCACTTTAGCCTGCACTATGTTAAAAATGTTTCTTGGATCAATATTGGAGTACTTAGAGAATGCCTTTGTCTCTGCTATATTTATGAGGATGCTCAGTTTGAGGCATGGGTAATGAAAGAATATGGCGTTAAAGATTCCTGGGCTAAAGAATTTAGCATTGACGTGAAATTCTATTGCAAGTTGCAAGTTGAGGATTTGCATCGGCCCATTAAATTTCTGAGTAATGGGGATTTGTGCTTTTTATCTGCTTCTGACTCTCTAGTTTCTTTTAGTCCTAAGAAAAGAACTTTCAGAGAATTGAAGAAAATGGGACCTTGGCGAACTGAAGTCAGCGCTCATGTTTTAAGCTTCATCTCCCTCAAGGATGCAATGGGAGCGGAAAGGCGTAAATTGAAAAACTTTAGACGTGGTAGAGGGATGTTCAATTTTGGTTTTAGCATGCAGCAGTTTCTAACTTATTCATAATGGTAACCTTGTATCTGTAACCGCGACGGAGATTAGTACTAATAGCTGCAGGGACCCTCAATCCATCTTCCAATCTTCTATTGACAATATCCAGTCTTCGGCATCACTCAAATCTCAGGTTTTACTGGGTTTATTGCGGCTCTGGGTGCAGAACTGATGTCTTCAAGAAACAAAGTGATATATGTTTTCTTTCAGGGTTCAAGAACATGTTGGATATCATTTGGATTGGATGTATAAGAAGATCTTGATTGATATTTCTTCATGGTTTGAAATCTTTATTTCTTTTGACTATATCCTGATTGTGTTGCTTGAACATTTTTTTCTTCTCTAACTACTATAAGTTTGAAAGGAGATTTTCTTTTGCAAGTAGATTCTTAGCAGTCATCACCCTACAGGCTCTGTAATCCAGTATTTAGTCGTTTCAGATGTTCCTTTTATCACTGGTTTACAATTGAACTGGTGAGAAACAATTCAACCCATCTGGTTTCCTTAAAAACCTGTGCTCTGCTTAATCATGTTTCGCGTGGTTCACTTTTTACCAAGAATGTTTAAGATTTTTATTGCTTTACAGGCTTCCGCTCATCTCTCTTTCTCACCTTCTCTCTCTATCAGCGTTTGATATTTAAAAGATTACCTTTTCCCTCCATGCAGACCTCATCTCGCAGCCTTTCCTCAGTTTCATGCCTCAATAGTAAAAATGCAAAAGTTCAAGAATCGTTTTTTTTTTTTTAACACCTAAGCTATGTAATGATGTTAGGAAAGGCCTCTTTTCAGTTATTACAGAATTCTTTTTGTCAATTTACATAACATTGAGAATGGGAAATTTGAAAGACTTGGAGGTAAGCTTGAAATCAGTTCTCGTATACGAGTATGCAATTGTAAAGAATGGCTGCCTTTTGCAAACTATCATGCCTCATTTAGTGCATGTTTGAAGCAAAGCTTTCATTTTTTTTCTTAAGTTAGTCAAATATACTTTTTATTCACAATTAAGTACTTAAAAGTAATCGTCAAACACTTGTGTCCTTTTCTAAATACTATTTCATTTTGTTAGCAGTTTCATGTGCGCAAGAATGAATGTATATAGAGAATGTTTGGATAATCCCACAAAATTTGTGGGTCGAAATGAGCCACGTAAGTTTTCCTTATTTCTTATTTTGTGTGAGGTCCCTCGTGAATCTTTTTATCCGAAAAACAACCGTACTCTTGATTTAAATTGAAAAAAAAAAAAAATGCATTTTGCTCGTGCATTTGTGAGCAAATCTTTGCTAATACCGACATTTCACGAGGATACATGACCGAGGACTAAACTAAGTGTTTCTTGCAGGTAATTATGTGCATATTTGTTCTACTCTGTTATAACTTTTCTTGCAATTCTCTAACTTTCTCTTTAACGTTGTATATGTCTGTCTTTTGTGTTCATTAAACAAGGGGTTAAGGATAAACGGTGAAAAGGAAGTTAAGGGGATATTCAAAATCCTTGTAGTTTGCAATTGATGAGACTCCACCATTTCAATTTAACTAATTATTAGAGCAAATAATATAATTAATAAGCTATAAAAAAACTGCTGTTTTCGAACCTTTTCAGTTTTTCAATACTGTAGAAAGCCCAAAACTTGTTTGGTTTGGAAATGAATAATGCTATTTGCAGTTTCATTATGGTAGTGGCCCTACGTTGTATACACATGACACAGATGATTATTTGACACATAAGTCAATAAAAAATTATCAGATCAAGGCATCAAATAACCACCCATCATATGTATGCCGTAATGAACGACTACGAATAGCTCTTTCTAAAAACAAGATTATAAATATTATATAGAACTCAATATATTTATGATGTTTTGACTCTTTTTGGTGAACAGGAAATAAAATGTTTTTCAAAAGGAAACAGAAAAAAAAAAGAAAAGAAAAGAAAAGAGAACTTGGAAGAGAGAAGGGGAACAACCGGTGGATTACATCAAATTTTTTTAGTCTTCCTAAATAGGTGCGGTATAAATCTGATGATGAACATGAAATCAACAGTCTCATGCAGTGGCAGATTTGGGTCTGAGTTGGACCGGGCCACACCCCGTGTCAGCCTCAGCCCAGATCCAAGTGCAGCCCATTCTTTTAAATGTCAGCCCTTGTCCAAATTTAAAACCAGCCCGTGTTCCCATTACTCCAAGCCCAGGAAAAAAAAAAAAAAACAAAGCTTGTGCAGTCCAAAAAGGCGAGACTGGAGTTTGTGTTGACAAGAGAAAGATAGGCGCAATTGGGGTCAAAATTTCCTCGGGCATTACCTCTCATGGTTTAGCATTTAACATCAATCCGAATTTGAAGCATATTGTGCCTCCTGGGATTGCGCATAAAGAAGTGATACACGACCACTTGGTTGCATGTTTTTGTAAGAATATTTGGCTATACCGATGTTATTTGAAGAGATAGTGCATCAATATCCTCGTATAATATACAGCCTTCGGTTTCTTGTTTTTCTGATCTGTGTAAGCATAACGAGCTTTTGATTATATGTAAATTTCTTATTAGCAACAAAATTGGGATATGTTTTTATTTCAAAATTCATTTGTAATGTTTTATATTCACGAAAGACGAATGGAGCAAGATCAATCAAAAGATAGTTGTAGTCACAGAATTTGGAATAAACAAATTCATTGAATGTCATAAAATAATTTCTAAATATTTCGAACCAAATGTCTTTTCTAATTTTTTTGGTTTGAGAAACAGTTTTTTTAGAATATACATCAAACACATCTTGTAATCTTAAAATAAACCCTAAAAATAAAAAAATGAAAATAAATTCTAAACTCAAAATTGAAATGTAGGGCCTAAAGGTTCACAGCATAAACAAAAGGGAATAATATTAAGAGTTCTACCGAATTATCAAAAATGCTATATTGAATTTCTTTTTACTTCCCCCATCTGATAATCTTTTCTTAATTTTTGATTTAGTTGATTCCCAAATACACTTCCAAATGAAATAAATCCAGAAAGTAAATTTAAGAGAGATCCTGAGTGCTGAAAAATCAATTTGTATATTGTATATATGTAGAACTGATGTTTTGTGTTGAAGAAATAGAACTCAGCTCCATGTTAAAAATTGAAAATCCACTTACTTATTTGGAAATATATTTTCTAGAACAGTGAAATCATTCATCAGGATATCAAAATACAATAGTTTGGGCAACAAAAGTAGATTAAATTTGACAACAAGAACAAATTTCACTCAAGTTCAATCAACATAAATAAAATAAAGGGTACCGGAGAAATCAAATACCACCAAAAGACAACAATAAAAATCTTAAAGGGCACATGTAATTAATTGGACAATGATTCAATTGAAATGGATTCAGAAACTGCTGCCACCATCACCATTTCTTCACATAGCCCTGGAACCGTAAGTCGGCGGTGCAGCAGCATTAGAGCCACTAGCCCCACTACCTTCACCTGTACTAGGGTTTCTTGGATCAAATACTGGCAGTGCCGTGGCTCTTGAGCTACCTTCACCTAGACTAGGATTTCTTGGATCAAACACTGGCAGTGTCATGACTCTAGAACTACCTTCACCTGGACTGGGGTTTATTGGATCAAACATTGGCAGTGCCGTAACTCTGGAGCTACCTTCACCTAGACTGGGGTTTCTTGGATCAAACACTGGCAGTGCCGGGACTCTGGAGCTACCTTCACCTGGACTAGGGTTTCTTGGATCAAACTCTGGCAGTGGCGTGACTCTGGAGCTACTAGCCATCCCATAAGTAGGGAATATTGAACCCATACCCATTGGAACATACGGAGCAACGGTAGCATTAAGGCCACTTCCCCCACTAGCTCCGGCTGGAACCAAATAATTACTAGGGTTGCTCGAATCATACATGACCATGTCATTAGAGCCACTGGCCACATAATGAGTTGGAGTTGGGAATAAGCTAGTTCCAAAGGTATTAATCCCATCACCACCAAACGAAGCTGCAGGAACTGTTGATCCATGGACAGTAACTGGGGCTGTAGTTACATAGTTGGGCGCGGCAAAACCAGTAGTGACTAAACCTGGAAAGCCTAAATTTGCGTCGCCGGGTACAGGGAAACTCGGGTCTGTCCCAGCATGAGTAGGGAAGTATTGATTCCCTGGATTTGAAGCCCTCTGCAATTCATTGTCAACAATGTTTTTGAAATGAGCATATTTCCCTAACCAGTCCTGAAGCTGGTTAAAATCGAGGTCCTCAATGGAGGGTGGGAACCATTGTTGGGCTATACCCGCGAGCTTAATCTCTTCTTTCTCTTTGCTACTCCTTTTAAGAGATTCAATGGTGCTTTCCACATTAGTCAGGTCCTGGTTTCTTTGAATGATGTTGGAAGTGCGGTGAGCCTCAACCAATTGGGTAACAGGATCGGGAGGTGGTGGAGCATTATTCTGCGAAAGAAACCTATCACAGATAGTATTGATATTCGGGTGGCCGAAGGTAAACGCCTTGTCGCTGGGAGAAAAAACAATTACGCCTATCTCTACATCGCAAAGGGTACAAAGTTCACTGGCCTTTTTGAATAGACCGGCGCGCCTCTTGGAGAAAGTAACTTGTAGGTTATTATCATTCTCCATTCTGGCCATGTTCACCCTTTGCCGACCACGGCCTCTTCTTCCCGACCTCCCGCCTTGACTCATCGAGATGAAATAATAATTGACAAGAAGCCAAAAATTGTTGAAATGTATGAGAATAAGAGGGAGTTTTCTTGAAATGGCGTGGTTTTTCTTAAGAAAGAAGGGGTCTATTTATAGGAGAGGAAGATGCCTTGTGCATTCACATTTATGCTACACGGATTCTACCTTCCGTTTTTGTTCCTATATTTAAATTTGTCCTCCAATTTAATTATTTACCAAGTTTCGGATATTATATAATGTCCCTATTTGCCCAACATCAAATTTAAAATTCAAAAAATGGCCATTTCATTGCTAGATTTTCCAAAATAGGTCATTTAGGTTTATCAAGATCTTTCATTAATTGTTGAAACAACGTATCAACAACAAATATTTGGTCGTTAAGAGTGTCTCCCGCGCGAAAAAACACGGGTTTTTCCCGCTCTATTCTTTAGTGATCAAATGGTGTTTGGCCACAATAGAGAATGAAAAAATTGTTCCAATCTTAATCGACTAAAAACTTTACCAACCAATGTTTGATCGATAAGATTGTCTTATATATAGCAACCAATTTTGTTTGGTCATTAATGCTTTGGTCGGTTGAACTTTTTTTTTTCTCCGTGTGGATTAATATTGTTTCTTGTACATAATGTGGTAGAATGTGGGGATTGATGTGATTGTCACTATTTTAAATGAAGCATGGTGTGATTTCTAAGGCCACTTCAACGGATAAGAATGTGAGACTACGAATGCTTCATTATTGTCTTTGTTCATACATGAAAAGTTGTAATAAGCCGATTAAATGACAAACAAAATAATTAACACCTTGCATACTAAACGAGCATTTTAGCATCGATGACGGACTCCATCGATCGAGCATTTTTTTAACAAAAAAAATTGTTTTTTTGATACATAATCATATGTATATTGTATTTATTTGCGAAAGTTTAATTTTTTTAACTAAATCCTACCATTAATAATTAACAACTATAGAAATGATTTTATTGAATGCGATGAGATGAATTTCTTAGCATACAACTAAAAAACAGAGAGATACACGCCAAGGATGAAAAAAAAATGGAAAAACATTATATATAATCGTAAATTCTTAATTATAATTTCGTTGAAGACTTTACAATTTTAATAAACGAACAAATGAGTCACGAAGTTTTACAATGATTAATATTTCATATTAATTGGTGCATCTAATTCCCTTAAATTTCTTTTCCTAATTAAAACCACACCACTATAATTTCTCTCTAGTCTTTTTTTTTTCACCCATTTTTGACTTCCTTGTGGTTTTATTTCATCTCAATTGATTTCCTAATGAGTAGTCAAGGTGGCTGGCCGATGAGGAGCAAAAGTGGAAAAGTTTAATAAGTTAATTAATTCATCTGAGATTTCATTTATATTGCAACACACAATTGCAGAAAACATAAATTCTACGGGATGACAAATGCAATCAATAATTTGACTTTACGGACCTCTCTTAGTTTTGATTTTGGGTAACCATTTATTCGGAGGGAGAGAGAGGGGGAGAGAGAGAGAGAGAGAGGAAATTAAAGAATAATATATCCAATATCAGTGATTTTAGAGCACCAATTTATATGTCTACAATTTATAGGTTCAATTAAATGAATTATATAAACGAATCTATCATTTAGTGCTACATAATTGCAACCTAAACTAATGCTTAACACTAATGGTGATGAATGACATTACTTATAAATTAAAATCAAATTTTAATTAAGAAAAAAATATCAAATGTCTAGAAAATTTTAAAACAATTAAGGGCATGTTTGACAAGGGTTTCAAAAAGTTAAAAACGGTTCATGTTACTAAGAAACTACTTTAGAACATGTTGGTATAATTTTCTGAAAGTAATTTTAGAAAAGGCCGACGTAAAGTAACTTTTTCAAGAAGTCTTCTACAAGATGCAGAAACCTTAACAAATGGACTATAAAGATAGCATTTACACTCTAATGTCACCGAGAACGATCTGAGATACCTCGATAACGAGGGTTGTGATCTTGTTATCACTTTCTCAGCCAAATCAATGGGAATAATCATGTGTGAATTGCAGTGTAAAAATATGAAAATTGAAAAGATCGAGAAGTTTACCATCAAGAATGGTGTTTATATATGTAGACATCTTCTCTTGGTGGCGTTCAACAAATTTTGATACAGAGGATAGGTGTCCAATATGTTTTGAGATCTGTAGAGCGAATGCAGGATATGGGTGTCCTTGACACGAAAATCGCCATAATATTTTACGAGGTCTTTTTACGAGCGTTGTTGAGAGAAGATTCATATCAATGCATGCTCAAACTTGACAACTCCCTCGACTTATAGAAGACTTGACCATCGTTTGGTTATTAGTTGATAATTGACATGTGGTTGATTTTTGCTCAACAACAATTATTGGTTTTGTGGGCTATACGGTGTAATTGACGCGTTCTTCGCCCTCGACAACTTAAATTGTTAAGGGAAAGATTCACAACGTCAAGGTCGAGTAGGTTGACGCATTTTGTAAAACTTTTTACCTGCGGCTCATCGATGTTTTCTAATTAGGGTTATGACTGGAGTAGGTGAGATAATGGTGTATATTTCAATTATAAAAAATGCGTATATAAATGGTAGTGTTCTAAAAAGTGTCTAGGCGCAAAGCGAGGTGTCTCGCCTTGCCTCACGCTTTTTTAATTTTTTCCGCATAAGCGCTTTTGTTTTTTTAACATTTTTCTTTAATTATTAAATAATTATTAAATTGATTTAAAAATTTAAAATAATATTTAAATAAGAAAATTTTAAATTGATTTTGAATAATTGGTTCGATTAGATTCAT
>CAIGRP010093908.1:0-17859 GCA_903798385.1 Fraxinus cuspidata | reverse complement strand
GTTTAGAGCAAAGAATTTACAATTTTTGAAAGCGGAAAGAAACAAGCAGGAGAATAGTATATTCTTTTTATTAGGTGAGCCAACAATTTCAATCTTTTCAATTTTCCAGTTTTCACCAATTTTTCAAAATTTTAAACAGACATTATCTTGAATAAAAAGTCTAGCCCCTTTTCATCTATCCAGCTATTTGGCAGTTTCTCGATTCAGGAATGGTAAATTGCAAGGCATCATAAGTTGACACTGATTCTAATAATGTGACTAAAATGACACCCATGTGGACCCTGTGTTGTTTTCTAACTATACACCTATTAATTGATATCTATATATTCAAGAGCTCCAGTATTTCAATTGGTAACATTTGCCCAAGCCATCCAGATCATAAATTCTTTCAAATTAACATTTCACTTATTTGATATCTAGAGTTCATGACAAGCAGAAACATTTTTTTAAGATCTGCATATGTCATACATGCATCAATGAGCTCAAGTGCTATCTTTAGAGCCAAGATTGTAACTTCAACAAAATAAGCAGGCATTGGGCAGGTGGATTTCATTAGAAACTTGGAGACAGAAAAGTGTAGAGTAAGGCCGGCCAATCACTTTTGGAATTTGTAATATAAGGATTGAGATTGATTCGGCTGAATTGAGATGAATCCAGGAATGTATCACTTAGCATTATCACTTTTATCGGCAGCCATGAACAGGACTGGTTGGGTGAAGTTATATTTGGTGCCACATAAAGCTTAAGACCCAACACTTAATATTTTGGCCCAGATCCCAGCTGAATTAATCGAATCATTCCCACCCTAGGATGTTAAACAAAGCTCCACCCTAAAAGAGCCAGATTTACCAGCAGATTACCTAGAAAATAAAAGATGAAAGGAAGAACGAGATACAGGATCTTTGCAGTTAAGTGAGGAGTAGAATAACAAGAAGCCTACTGCCATCTTCTATGACTCCCAACAAAAAGTGAGAAGGAAAGAAAGAAACTAGTAAAAAAGCTGAAAATTTAATTGCAGATGGATGAAGACGAAGGAAAGAACATTTTAAACTAAGGTATATCTCTATCACAAAGGGACATCCGGACATGCATTAATTCAAGACACAGAGAAAAATACAGAGCTCTATGAACAAAACAATACCAGCCCAGGCATCTCCAGCGTAAATACAATATATACGTCATGTTCTGATAGGATAACTAACTTCTTCCCTTCCTAAAATCCATCACTAATCTGTAAATCAAATTAATATTTTAAGTTTTCTAGTAATAAAAAAGTCGATAAGCCGGTAACAAAATAAGCAACTGAAAGCACCTCTGTCTAAGTTCTGTAACTTATTTACGTTAACTTTTAAACTTATATTACAGTGAAAAACCAGTGACAGAATTAGTGGTGGGTTATCTATTAACATCCCATGCTAAATTCCATTACTAAATCCATTGCTTATATATATTTAACTTTTTTTTTCTTTTGCAAAAAAAATATCAGTGAAGGAATTAGTGATTGAAAAACTCTATTCGTGATTTTCGCCACTGGTTTTGAGAAAAACAGTGAAAAAATTAACAACGGCGAAGTAAGGAAAACAACCCTACTAAAAGATATGATAGGTCAATATTTTATACAAGTTTTCATCCAGATACCTACTTTCTAATACTTTGCAATGACAAAAAAAGGAATTCCTATTATCTGGACCCTTCAACTTAGTAGAATAAATACCTATACTTTGGGTGGTAAAGGAGCTAAAAAACTGATTCCACCGTCACAGACTCACAGGCCCTTGCAGGCAAAACAAGACATAATTTTTTTTTTTCTTGAGCTCCATATCAGTTATAGACTACCAAATACCTTCAAAACATTTTGGAGATATGTTCCAAAATTACATGACTTGTGCCTGTTGAGTAAGGAAAAATTGCTAGTCCAGAAACGACTTTCAGTTACGGTGGTATTGGAAAACTTGGACAATCTCAATCAGCACTCCCACAATTTAATCACATTCCTATTACTCAGTAACTATATCAGAACTCAACATACAAATACAATGTAACTTGATCCAAATGATAAGGGCAAAAACCTTGTATATCTGAATGGACACCAAGAAAAACACAAGGAAAATAGAAACTTCCTTTGACATCAAAAATCATCCAATTGCAAAATCAATATTACCTTAAGAAGGCTTGTAAAGGATTCATAAAAATGATGGACCAAATATATATAATCACATGAATCAGTATGCGGACAAATATACATGTAGGCTTTTTTCAAGTAATTTATAGTAAAGGAAAAAATATAATTTGTAGGAAAAGAGACCTGAATATATGCAATTATATCATTGGTTCCCACTCTTGCCCCATCTTCATGTTGTCTTACAATCCAATTATACAGCTTTTCCTACACAAACAGGGTAAGAGAAGGTCTTGATCAGTTATTAGTAGTAGCTCATAAATAATGAACAAACAATGTCTTAGAAGGCTAACTGTTATTGAAACATTTAGCCACCAAGAAGCGAGGTGTAAGCCTCGACACACTTTAAGTCGTAAGCTTCAACATAAATCACTTAAATAATTCAACCCTTTATAAAAAGACAATATTACCCTCATAATAAACCATAAACCAACTAAACTTTTACCTAATAAAACTCACATAAAATTGAAGTCTAATTTGCAACTCAACTTAAAATTGACCAAGTAGCAAAAAATAAATTAAGAATTCTGTTATCATGTAACTAGACCGTAATGAACAATGAGAACTAAAAACTAATGGTAAAATGGCCTAGTTATTCACGTATCTTTTTTTGCATTGACATTAAAAGGAAAGAAAACAAGCGTATAGACAGCATGAGAAATATATAAAACGAAAAAAGATCAGGCTACATGCCTTAGGTTTCCCATTCCATTAGGATGCAGTAACTTCACTTCTGAGAAGGATTTATCGCACTTTAGGTATAGGAAGCTAGGGTAAGCCTGCTGTACTTGTTATCTTATCTACTCTCCAATTCCTTTTTCTATTTTTATCGATCAGATTGTTTTTACAATAGCCCAAGAAAACCTTTTCTAAAAATTCTTGTCCATAGAAATTAGACCAAAAGCTGAGGTGGAAGATAAAAAGCCCTGAAATGGTAAGACAAACAAGCGCATTCCTCTCTCTCATTAAGTCAAGGTATAAGCCTATAAATGGTACTTAAAAGCATAAGCTTCAAGGCAGCTTATTAAAGGACTCATGTCAGGCAAGCCTTGAGCAATTTTTAGAACAATGCAAAAAGAAAGGAAACAAAAAAGAAAAGCCAAAATTATCTATTCTTAATCTTGCCACCAAATAAAACTGCAAAATCAAATATGCAACAGCGAAAAAGAGGGTGTTAAGCTTACTACTAGAACTAAAAATAACATATCAACAATTAATTGGATTTTTACCGCGTTACTAAATTCAGGTGCAAATAAAGCCAAGGACAAATAATTAAGAAAAAATAAAAACGCAAATCAACTCTAATTAAAGCAAGATGTTTTTTATACATTACAGCGACCTTGTCCTAAAACTCAATTACAGAAAAATCCATAAAACAAAAAAGAGGAGCAAACCAGTGAGTGGCGTTCACCGGCCTGGAAGGAGAGTTTCTGGTGGTGCATGGCCTGAGAGTAGAGGTGGGATAAGGAGTTGGCCGCGCTGCTGAAAGTGGTGTACAAGGTACGATCCACCTCATCTAGGCGCGTTGCATCGGATTTCCTCTTCTTTGCCATGAGGAAAATTGGGATTTCGTCTGATTTTTGACAAAACCCTAGATTGCTTGGTCCGCAAAAGGTGTATGCATATATATGAGACATATGGGAAGAGAAATGATATTAGGTCGATGGCATTTAGAAAATGGAGATTTGGACAGTGATTTTTTTTTGAGAATACTCCGGTAAGAGGAAAAGAAAAATTTTAGATTCATTTGCAATATATTTTATTATATAAATATATAATTAAAATAAGTATAAAAATTAAAAAATTTTGAAATAATGATCGTAAATAGATATTTAATAGATGGAAGGTGTCATGAAAATTTATTGAATTTTTAAATATTAAAAATTTAACAAAATTGTTGTATAATTCAAAATAGATTTTAACACAAGTTAATAGATTTTTATTTAAAAATTACTCTAAAAAATTTTGTTAAGCGTATTTTTAAGCTTATTAAAATCTCAATTCAAAACAATTAAATTTAAAAGCATTTTAAAAATATATTAAAATCTCAGTTGAGCGCACACAACATAAAACTATTTAAGGATACGTTGTAAAATCTCTCAGTGCTTAGCATACTAGTGCATATGACAACATTATTGATGAATCGTTTAATCCTGGGGACCTATCATGTACTTATTCATCAATTAATTATTGTTTCACGTCATTGATGTTTAAGAGATCATTACCATATCCCAGCAAAGAGGCTCAAAATCAAGTAAATGAATTGGTAAGACTTTGCTCTTATCACTTAAATTAAACTCTTGTTTGATCCCCATCTTTTTCAGAATACAATTTTCTCTTTTTTTATTTTTAATCACACAATTTAATAAGATAATATTACACGCAAATTCAATTTTTTTTTTCTATTTTTAACCACGCATTCTCTATCAAATTTACTATTCAAAAATGCATTCTATACAAAAATTAGGCTCAAACGTGCCCTAAGTCTTGATTACTACATTTATAAATATTAATTCATTTCTCACATATAAATTTCATTCTTTAAAAGCCAAATATAAAAATAAGACCACCCATTTCAATTTTATCAAGTCTCCTTGCAACTTTTTCGCTCGCAACATCATTGTAAGCCCGTTTAGTGGTCAATTTTTTTTTAATAAAAAACATCGTTTTAAATAATGATTTTTCGAAAAACGTGTAATTAAAAAGTAGGAAAAAATTTTCATGTTCACATATATAAGATTTTATTGTGTGAATATGTAATTGAAGATGAGTATATAAAAAAATGTTTTGAAAGAATAAAAGACAAACAATGGCTAAAATGTAAAGCACGACGAGTTCTCAATGACTCTGAAAACTATTAGAAACTTATGACTGTTAACGATTATTTAGCCCCTACCTGATCCCAATTATTTAAAAATTTATTTTTTCTAAACTCATTTGTAATTACACGTTCCCTCAATAAAATAACTTTACACAAGTCCAAAAATTTTCTTTATATTTTAATCATGCATTATTTTAAAAATCACTCTTATAAAACATATTCTCCTAAAAATGGGATTTAAACAAACCTTTACCCAATTTGGAAATTTCCAAATTTTTTAAAGAATTAAAATTGTTGGATGTAGAATTCTATTTGGGTTCTAATGAAATTCAAATGAACAAGTTTTGGAAGTGCTTATAAATGATTTAAATTATATAAATATAAAATAAATAATGAATAAATAAGTATTATTTTTGAATTCTTCAAAACATGTGAAAAAATGACCAGAGTATTCATAAATATTTTATAAACATGAGCCTAGAATCACACAAAAAAGTGGATTCAATTTGGGGTATACATGAAACAAGTTATCAAATATGAGGACTTACTTAGAAGATATACAAGGCTTAGGACTTCGATTGAAAATTTTAGGAGTATATAAATATTAATAAAGTAAATCTAGCTATCAATATGTCGTGCTCCTATTTTCCAATTTCCATTCCCATTATTATTTCAATCACGGAAAACATATACACACACAGAGAATTGAGAGATTACAGTATATTATGAGAAGCAGAGAACTGAAGAAGCCGATCAATTAAGCGACGTCGCAGCAGGTTCTACTGCCCCCTCTCTCTGTATAAACTCATATATACGCATATTAGATAGATTAATATGGATTTAAATTTTTATGAATTTTTGTATTCTGGTACGCGAGATGAAGTCAAGAACATAGAAATGTTAATATCTGGAATCTTATAACGAGTTTATCAGAAGTTTTTTCTAGGGAATGAATTAATTGACTTCTTCTTCTTCTTCTTTTATTATTATTATTATTATTATTATTATTATTATTATTATTATTATTATTATTATTATTAAATTGCTAATTTTATATTTGCATATGTTTTCTGTTTTTTCAAGATAAAGATTTTGTTGTTATTATTAATTTTTATTTTTATTTTTATTTGATTTATTTATTGTTGAAATTTATCGAGGACATGAACTGGAGTCAAATTTTATGATTTTGAACTCAATGACTTAGGAACTTTCTATTGGTTTTTTTTTTTGAGCCGTGTGGTGGAATCTAGCGTGGTGCTTTCGTCCACCACCTAAAGTCTATGGAGCTTTCCCCGTGGGGCAGAATATTTATCGTTGTAGAATTACTAATAGTGGATTATGTGGGCGCTGTAGAACGGCAGAGACTACTATCCACTCTATTTTCTTATGTGGCGTTCCTAAGGAAGTGTGGAAAATTATGGGGTGGTGGGAATCTTTTGAGGCTTTTAATTCGATGTCGTGATATGAGGGTTTTTCTCTTGGGGGTTCTGTGGAGAGATTTAGCTCAGAGTGGCTGCCTACTTTTGGTTATCTGGGGTGAAAGGAACAGTGTGTAACAGGGGAAGGAGGAGATCTGCTAGATTCTAGCTGAGGTGGCAGAGGTTTTGATGCTCGACAGTAATTTACGCCATTCTCTGCCAAGGGGAAGTGGGTTAGGGGGAAGTGGCGACCACCAGATGTCGGGAGTCTAATTTTGAACACTGATGCCTCGGTGGTTGGACCTGGAAACTTTGGAGTGGGTGCTGTAATTCGGGATCATTCGGGAATTGTTTTGGCTTCACAATCAAAGTAGTTAGTAGGTTGTCTTTTGCTTTACGCGATGGCTTATAGTAGGGCCAAGGAAAATGGGTTCCGCATAGCGGTTGGTGGAGTGTGATGCTTTGATGGTGGTTTTGAGACTTTGTCCGGACTTTAGTATGGCTCCAAATGCTGCCTTATTATCTGACATTGTGGATTTGATGCGGGATGTTACGCTGGCTCTTGCCGCTTCATTTACCGAGAGGGAAATGGAGCGGCCCTCTTGCTTGCATCCTTTAATTTGATTGATTTGCTCTTGATGAAGTGGATCGATTGAATTTCCTTGTTATTTCGGCGACAGATTGTGGAGATTTGAATGAATTATTGTTATGGTTGCTTTCCATAATAATAAAAAAAAAGGATTGTTTGGGGATGAAAAATTAATGGACTGTTCTTTTTGTGTTTCAGTTTTGATTTTTGAGTTTTGAATTTATTTTAGGTTTTGTGTTTTGAGTGTCCATTTTTGAGATTGCTGAAAACATGTTTTTTTGTTTTTCGTGTTTCAGTTTTGAATTTTGAATCCATTTTGGGCTTTGAATGTTCATTTTGAGATGGCTGAAAATGCGTTCTTTTTATTATATTGAAAAATTGTTTTCAAAAATAAAAAAATGAAATTTTGGCTTAGCTTTAACTAAAAACTAATTTTCAGTTTTTGAAAACAATTTTTCAATATAATAAAAAGAACGCATTTCTTAGCTTTAACTAAAAACTAATTTTCAGTTTTTGAAAACTAAAATCACGTTTACTTGCCTATTTTCATGAACGAATTTTCAAAAACGAGTTTAAAATTTACAAAGAAAACGGAAAACGCAAAAAAAGTCGACTGTTTTCGGTTAAAACCAAGCCAAAACTTAATTTTTTTATTTTTGAAAACAATTGTTCAAAATAACAAAAAGAACTCGTTTTCAGCAATCTCAAAATGGACACTCAAAATACAAAACTCAAAATGAATTCAAAATTCAAAACTGAAATACGAAGAGAACAGCTCCTAAGCTTCCAAACAACAACAATGATGCAACTGTGAGAGCATTTCATTTGTAACTTCTTAGACATTTTAATAGGGAATTTCTGCTACTGAAACTATGTCACGAGCCTCAGTCCTCATATGTTTATCTCCCAGTTGATATATTAGGGTTTCTGTGCTCCATATTTGACAATGCTTGCTTCATTTTATTTATATTCATGCAGGTCCATATGAACTTCAACTGTTTTGATGATGATGAGGGACTCAGGATACTGCAGTTGCGAAAATGGGCCCCCTCTGAATTTCAGTACAATCCTCTGGATTTTCGTGAAGGTTTTCTTTCACCAACACGAAAGTTGTTATTGTTGCTTTCATACAATTTTGAAGCATTGCTGCTTCCCTTAGTTAAAGGTTCATATCCATCCATCATTTTTGTCCTTAAATTTATGTATTCAACACCCTTTATTCAATGTCATCTCTTTTTCAGCAGATCGATGGATGAAAAGCAAGGAGCCTGAAAGCAATTATTGCTTTCAAAATCCTCCAGAATTGAGTGTGCCTAGTATTTCAGGCACACTGGAGAATATTTCAAGCACATCTGAATCAGTAGAGTTGGATTTCAGCAACAATTGTACTTCAGATATTACTTTCCCGAGATATAGCAATTACGGTTTTATTTCTGATGTAAGTTCTGTGGCCTGGGGCACATGTGTGGATAAATGTGATCAGCACGAAGATACACCATTTCAAGATCTACTTTTTGTGTCTGGAAGTCATGGGGTGGCTGTTCATGCTTTTCCTCAATTTAATAAAACTAACGAAGTCACAAAATCTTTACAAGAAGGTGATTTTGGGCAAGGGATGTGGGTAGACTGGGGACCATCTACTACCTTGTCTCATAATTCAGAGGTTCAGGGAGAATCCAAGTTGCGTTTCGAGGCATCTAGGGAAAGACCAAATAGTTTCGATGTGGAAGATTTGTCGGCAAGTGTTGCTGCAAAAATGTGGCTGCGCACCTTCTTGACTAAGGTTGAAACACTGAAATCTGCTGATGGCGTGTATACCAGGTTTCCAAAGTGTTGCTCCAAAGATATGATTTCTTTTAGGATTCTTGATCAGGATTCACAACTCTTAGACTTCATTTTTCATGGTAGCTGCCCTGTATCACTTGAAAAAGAGAATGGTAACATATCTCCTGACGATCCTCTGAAAAATACATCTGCAAATGCCAGTTTAAGTCCATCCAGTATGAGCCTTGAAGATGATAATTTGTCCAACACTGTAAGTAATGGGCTGAATAATTTTTATAAATGCATTAAAGTATTTTCTGGTGATTCACATCGGTTAGTCGGGTTTGCCTTCTCATTGGGGGATCCAGTACCTGTTATCACCAATGATGCAAATGAAAGAAAATGCAATGAACTTTTCATTGCTGTTGCCAGGTTAGGCAACTGGGGAATACAGTGGGTTTGCTCGGTAAAGCTTGAGGAAAATACAGATAGGAGCAGATTATCTGAGTGGACAGACTTTAGTTTTTCTCATACTTTTCTTATTTGTCTTAGTGCATCAGGCTTGATCTCCTTTTATGGGGCAACAACTGGTGAGTATGTAACGTGTCTTGATGTTATCCATATCTGTCAACTTGGTTATAGTCCAAATTCTGAGGAGCAAGAAATTGACTGTAATGTTCATAAAGATAAGATGCATGAAAAATCATTTCATCATGTTGGTAGTCTCGCCGGTAAAAGAAAGTTTAGGAGGCTTGTCACCTTTCCGCATTCCTCAGTATTGGGTGTAATGGACGAATCTGGTGTAACCTTTGTCGTGCATACTGATGACCACATTCCAGGGGATTATTTTTCATTCGAGAATCTCCTCCTCCAACATCAGCATCTAGGCCTTGGACTATTGGTTGGTTGGGAGGTAGGAGCTGCTGAAATTGGCTACCAAAGGGCATTCTCTAACATGTCAATATTTCAGGATGTACCATGGAATAGAAACTCTTCCTTTATAGGTAATTTAAGGAGTAGGGAGCTTCTGAAAACCCGAGAAAGTAATTTCAAGGATCAGAGGGACTTGCATGTTGCTAACTCTTATAATACAGCCCAGAGAATGGATCAGAAGAAGTTCTCCAGTACTGATTTTTCATCCTGCCTTATGAGGAAAGTTTTTCTTCCCCCAGGTGGATCCAATGAAGAAGACGTTATATGCTTTTCTCCTTTTGGAATCACTCGGCTGATGAAAAAACGTAGTTGCTCGGGAAAAAGTTGTGAAGTTACGCATTCAGATCTGCATGTAAATTTCATCGCGAATGATGACAACAGCTATAATGCGAGAGGTTGGGAAGCCTGTGTAAAAGGAGCAGTTGGCTGCAATTTTCATGGATTTTTGTATTTAGTGACAGAAGAAGGTCTATCGGTGGTTCTCCCTTCTCTCTCAGTCTCTTCACACTTCTATCCTGTTGAAGCAATTGGATATAAGCTACCAAGTTCTACTGACAGCATGAGATGTCAAGCTGGTAGTCTTTTTGAAACTGAAGGAATTAAATACATCTGGGCACCTTGGAAAGTAGAAATTTTGGATAAAGTTCTTTTATATGAAGGCCCTGAAGAGGCAGATCAGTTATGCTTGGAAAATGGTACACATCTTTTGACCTGTAAATAATATATAACTGTTAGCTCGTATTTTTTGCTGTACTAAGATGTCTTCTTCTTTGGCAATTGTTAAATTTCTTTAAGATTGCTGCATTTGTATCTCTTTCAATCTTGAATTACGTAATCAAAATATGTTTCATGGTTCTTGATTGTTATTCTCTGATTGGATGCTTATCTTGCTTTGGTCTAACAAGGGGACTTTATGCCAGCTGGAAGTATCTATAGCATTAACTAGAATGATTGGCAGCTTTCTAGAAGCTATAAAGTCAAATTGTGTTGCTGTTTAAATGACACGCGCCTTCTGTCTAGGACTCGGTTTTTTAGTTCTGACCTCTCTCTTTGTTAAAGTGACCTTCCTTGCTTGATTTACTTTTGTGTCATTGTGATGCAAAATGTGATGTTTCGTTGAAATACTAAATCTTCGTCTTGCAGTTTGATTGAAACAAATGATGGTTTACCATAAAGAGTGTGTGTATATCACAAACGCCAGTGAAAAGATACGAGAAACATTGGTTTTTCTTATCTTGTTTTGAGTAGCACGTAAAGTATTTATCAAGGATGTGTATAACCTAAAGGTGATTTCCGAACAGTCTGATCCTATTAATTATGTGCTGAGCTGCCATCTCATACAAATATTTACAAAATAAAGACAGATTTGCTAAGTGTATAACAGAAGAGAAAGAACCCCACCGACTGATGAGAAAACCGATATCCTTTCTCTGCCAATACGCATAATGGAAATTGATGCGATGGATATAATACTTCTTCTTGAACCCAAAGCAGAGTTGGAATCTCTTCACCCCCAGCTCCACCATAAATAACAAGTAACCAAAAATAAAACTTAATTCAGAGCTAAGACTGTCTTAATATTTTGCCTCGATGTGCCACTCACTGAAGAATGAAAGTGATGACAAGTGTAACCCAATATTGGATTAATTGCGCTTTGTTACCATGTTAAAGCACATCATTTAAAAGCTTAATTTATTCAACATGGGAGAAAATTTATTTATTAATATCTTTATTTTTTAAGAAGAGATATTTGTCATATGGTCTATCTCGTCCCAGTGAATCACCCAAACACTAGAACAACAGTCTCCAGAGGCGTCAAATGCTTGAGTTAAGGAATGCTCACCTGATTGCACCATGAAACAAAATGCTCTCGGTCTATTTAGTAATTCAAGGCTAAGGAGTTGTTCAATCTCATCCTTATTAAATTTGTTCTGCCACTTGGAGATTGTATTCTCCTTGAAAACTTTATCCTCAGAACAGGCAAGGTTAGCCAGTCCATTCTGAATTGGTCATATAGGTTTTGAAAATTTTTGAGAAGGATTGGTAGCTGGGAAAATTTAAGTGAAGGGAAATTCTAGCAATAAAGCCAAGGACGACATAGAAAAAAGTTTCAGCACACAATTCTTTTGTTTACTATCTGGATTTTCTTCTTCTGTTGATAGCCGTGCAACTCTAGGTTTTTCTGGCAATTAAGGTCAAAATATAAATAATGGCAGAGGAAAGAAAAACAGGAGGAGAACCCATGGTCTTTGATACCACGTGAGAACGATTGGTTTTTCTATCCTCTTTTGAATTGCATCCAGAGTATTTATACAAGTCTCCTCCAACAATCCAAAAAGTTATATTTCTAATAATTTGCTTCTATTTGGTACATTCCAGCTCATACAAAATAAATATAAATTTGCCAATAAATGGATTTCTTAATAACAGAATGATGATCTTTTCATGCTCCTTCTTCTCTTCCCCCCCACCCCACCCCTCCCCCTCCCCTCCCCCTTTACAGTTTGGATAGATATATGGCCTTAATGCACTCTTTTGCCATTGTCCTGGACGTCTCTTGTATAGAATTCGTAGTACAGAAAGTATGGAATCCTGTACTCTAGAGTAGGTAAGAAGTCTTATTAACTCTCTTTTCTTTCCATATTACTTTTTTTTATGATTTCTTCAATTTCTCTAAGTTCTCTTGATTTTCACGTCTCCCTTTATTGAGAAATGCCTTTACATTTGGACTCATTTGCTTCAAAGTCAACGCTATAGATCATACAAACCAGAGGACTTCGGCTTGTTGCCTGTTCTTTATTAAAAATTGACTCCGGGACTAATATAACATTTCTATCACCTCCTGTTCACCTTCATTTCCCACAATATAACTAGTTTTCCTATCTCTTCCAATTCCTTGATTGTCTTTTGAGCAGTGTGGCTGAATAATTCATCATTAGAAGTTTCATGGTTAGCAACCACATTTGGCGTTGTCAAACTACTTGTCCGGCATTTTCTTAGTAATCCTTTTGGAATGAAGACCTTTGATTGGTTTGATATCCTTGGTAGAAGCAGAATTGGAGACTAAATCTGAGCTTCATTGCTAAACAAGTTGTCTCGAGCAGTTGAGTCCACGTCCTTTATGACTTGTGTTATTCAATCAGCACTGATCCTTACTGAGAATTGAACTCAAAATCAGTTTGTGTTCCTTGCCCACCCTATGAAACTTTCTCCGTCATTCCAGCACTTTCCACAATCAAGTTGGTCCTGTTTCCATAATTATCAACATCAGTGCCAGTTCCTTTCTTTCATTCTTGTTGTCTGCTAAGATTCTCTCTAGCAGTACAATAGTATTCATAGTCTCAGTAATCTGCTCATTTCCTACTTGTGACACTGGCTCTTGAAGTCTGGTCAGTTTAGTTACTCAGTTCTCGGGTTTTAACACCCTAGCTGACACAAATTTTGCCAATCGTGACCAAATCTAATTCATGACACTGCCCTGTATAAGTCAGTTAATGACCAATCTAGTGAACTGCTCAAACTTCTTTGAAGCATATAAATCTCCCTCACGCAGTATCCTACATGTTTGATCTCCCACAACTGTGATGGTTTTTACATGCGATCCGTTGTCATTCTCATCCTTTACCCCAAATGCAACTGCCTGGGGTATATTTATGGTGCCTCTCCTGATCTTCTTTTCCTCCATTATTACAAAGCATATGCTATATTTCAACAAAGTTGCTTACCCTTCCTCACAAAAGTGTCAATTCTAGCCTTTCGCTGGTCAATATGTAACATCCCAATCCACTCGATGTGATATTGTCCGCTTTGAGCTTAGCTCGAATTCTTGGGCTTTTACCCAAAAGGCCTCGTACTAATTGGGAATGATCCCTTCACTTACAAATCATTCCCATTTTCCTTTCCTAAGCTATGTGAGATTATAGCTGCTACAATCTCCCCACCTTATGGGGCCCAATCGTTGTCCACATTTTCGACTGGACTTAGGCTTTGATACCATTTATAAATATAGTGTCTCATGCCACCGTCTAGTTCTAAGAATCATCGAAATCATGCAAATGAAGATCCCAGCATGTATGACATATGTAAGGAACTCTAATCATTCCATAGCAGAAGATCTATACTCTATTAAGCATGATTAACCTAGTCCAATCCACTAGTAGGATCCATAACGGCTTAAAAACATTATTGATTTAAATTATAAACATTAACATAATCAAAACACCGTGGAAAAACAAACTTCTTTCACTTAGCATCTCACGTTAATAATAAAATTGTCTTTTGAAGTAATAATTGCAGATCTCAAATGAACAGCCCCCAGATGCTTCTACAATCTTCATTCTTCTTGGCCACGCTTGGGAAATGAGACCAAATTATAAGTGAAAGGACCACTCCAAATTGGTCCGAGGCATTTTGGGTTAAAGCTTAAGAACAAAACCGTATGGTCTAGGTTCAAAATGGACAATATCATACCAAGTGGATTGAGATGTAATAGATGGTATCAGAGCTTAAACCTTGGCAAAAGTTTGGCCAACGAGGACGTTGGGCTCCCCGAGGTGGGTGATTGTAGTAGCTACATTCCCACATTGCTTGGGGGAAGGAAAGTATGACTGAGGGTGATTGTAGTAGCCACATTCCCACATCGCTTGGGGGAAGGGAAGTATGACTGATATATAAGTAAAAGGACCAATCCTACTTGGTATGTCGCCTTTCGGGTGAAAGTCCAAGAACAAAACCATGGGGGCTAGTCCCAAAGCGGACAATATCATACCAAGTAGACTGGGATGTTACACAAAATGTCATTGAAGCTCACCTCGGTTTTTGTAAAATTGAACTTTATTTGAGACAAGAAAGATAAAAGATGCATCACATGATAGTAAGGCAGTGAACTTTTTTAATGTAGAAACTTGATGACCAAGAGCAACAGAAACCTATTTCTTTGTCTTTAATATGCTATAACTGGCCATTTTTTGATGGAATATGGAATATGGGACGTTTCTTTGAAAAATATATTTCTTTGATGGAGTATGGAATATGGGACTTTTCTTGGAAAAAGGTGCCTCTTTGAAACCTTTAGATTTGATGTGTTAGACGTGACATATGTGCCTTTGCTTCTGTGCTATATGATATGTTTGTGGAAAATAAATTATGTGTTACTTGGCCATAACCCATTTACATCCTCATGTTGTAATTACGAGTGTATCGTTGCTGGTGCCCATCACTATAGTCCTACATTATTTATTATGTATGGCATGGAGAAAGGAGTAGTCCTGCTAGTGAATTGTTATTATAGTCAATTCCTTAGATCAATTACTTCCTCCACCCTATAAGATTTGGTAACTTCACCTTTTTGGATGTCCTAAAATTTGCTTATTTTATGAGACAACAAGAGTAAGACTGAATTTGAAGTAAAAGATCTCGAACAAATGTGGTACTTCTTAGGGATGGAGATTGCAAGATCAAAGAAAGGTATCAGTGTTTCCAATGGAAATACATTCTTGACCTGTTAACTAAAACCGGCATGTTGGGATGCAAACCGAGCGAAACACCCATCGAGGCAGGAAAGGTGACAAAGGACACATGAAACCCCGTGGAAATAGAGAGATATCAAAGACTAGTTGGAAAGTTGATCTACCTCTTACATGCTAGAACTCACATCGCTTTCGCCGTCGGGATGGTTAGTCTGCAAATGCACTTCCCCAAAGAGGTTCATCTGGAAGCAGCAGTATATAAAATCCTTAGGTATCTAGAAAGAACCTCTGAGAAAGGACTGTTCTTTCGGAAAAGATAGAGGAAAGGAGTCGAAATATTCATAGATGCAGATTGGGCTATATCAATTGAAGATAGAAGATCTATTACTGGTTACTGCACTTTTGTATGGGGAAATATGACAACTTGGAGAAGCAAGAAACAAAATGTGGTAGCTAGGAGCAGTGCTGAGGCTAAATTTAGAGCTGTTGCACAAGGAACACGGGAAAGAGTTTGGATAAAGAAACCCTTGGTGAAACTAAAAGTCGGATTGGAATTTCCAATTAAACTCTATTGTGATAATAAAGCAACTATCAACATTTCTTTCAATTCAGTACAACATGATATAATCAAACATGTAGAAGTGTACAGACATTTTGTCAAAGAAAATGTGGACGATTGGATTATTTGTATGACATATGGCCCTACAAAAGAACAAACAGCAGATATACTCACAAAAGGATTGTCCAAACAAACCGTTGGCGACTTTATCCGCAAGTTGAACGTGATCAACATCTACAATTCTAACTTGAGGGGGAGTGTAGAAAAGGACCAAGAATGGATAGGGGACAAGTTATAGCGACTGTAATTAATCAACGATTGTAATTTTGGATATTTGGTAGGTTTATTTGCTTCCTAACTTAGAAGATTAGTTTTCCTTTTATTCTTCATTTTATGTATATAATTTGGTTGTAATCGGGGCTGCTAATATATCGAAAAAGAAAGTATTTTTCTCAATTCTGTATCTTTTTCAGTGATACATACTGTTAAGAGAACAACTTGGTTGTGGTTTGAGATTATTTTTGTGAAGGTGAAGTGTATCTTCTTATTCCGATTGTATCAGCAGTGCATATTCTAATATAATGATATTGTTTATTAGTTTTCAACAACATAGGAATCCGTATATATGTTGTCCACATGGAGATATTGTGATTTCCTGAATGATTCACATTAGATAAATATGATGATGTATGATTCTTGAATGTCTTCCGACTCTAATGTTTTTTGTGCATGACATTGCTAATTTATTATAAATAAACAACCTAGTGTAGCCCGTCCTTCCATAGTTGGCAATAAAATGTTTTGGCAGACTTGCAGTTTTACTCATCTAGAAAAACATAAAAACACCTTTCCAGAATTACTACAATTGTTCTGCAGTACTAGTATAAAAAGTATTTGTGGGGATAAGTGAGAACTGAGCTTCTTTCTGAGAAAGAAATGCCTCATGTTTTTTTTTTTTTAAATTTTATCATTTGCTTCTAATAGTTCCCTCATCAAATGCCATGTAATTTCATTGAATTTTGAACTGATTCCCGTACAGATGAAGAGAACAGGAAAAACAAAAGAAAGAAATTTTATGTACAAAAGGTGATGTTTTGAAAATTTTCAGGGTGGGACTTGCAGATTTCTAGGATCCGTCGCTTGCAGTTGGCTTTGGACTACCTGAAATTTGAGGAGATTGAGAAGTAAGATTCAGTATTTTTTGGCCTTTAATGAATGTGTCATTCCTTTCCGTTAAGAACCTATCAATTTTTGTCTTATATGTTAGCTATTTATGCTTGTCTATTCTTCTTGATTGGACGAATAGTTCTTTAGAAATGCTCATGGGTGTCAATCTGGTGGAGGAAGGTATCACGAGGGTGCTCTTTGCTGCTATTTATTTGATGTTCTATAAAGTTAGCAATGACAATGAGGTTTCGTCTGCACAAAGGTATGATACATTTCATGTTTATGAGTTACTATATCTTGTTTTTCTGACAGCACCATAAATTTCTTCTCAATTAATTGTCTAGGACCATTCTCCCTCTTGTCTGCTATCGGTACCTCATCTAATAGCTTAACTGCTTGATAGGGAAGGATATCGTGTTTTTATATCTTTCACGCACCTCGTGTGGGCTGAATTCCTTTGAATGGGTGGGATGAGAATTGAACTCAGCTTTTATGCATACTTAGATACCTTGGAGATCACCATATCATCTGAAGGTTTTAACCAATAGTAATTAATGTCTTTGCACCATGTGCACTCAGAAGTAGGAAGCTTCGGAACTGACATAATGGTTTCTTTTATCCCTGTTTTGAACATTGGGCTTTTAACAGGTGCTTCTCACTATATATCTTCTGTATAATTGAGTTGTAACATGTATCCTCTTATGTTCTAGTCATAGAGTAGATGAATAAAAAATGGATTTGTCTATATCTTGTTGGAAACGTCTGTACCCTGTTCATCCTCTGGAGCTCTATTGTACCCCAGATTGATGAAATATGAAGAATTTTTTTTATACCGTGCTCTTAGAGGAAGCCAGAGATATGTCATAGGCAATAACTCCACCTTGCAATCTAATATCACAACCAACTCCTCCACGTTATCGACCTCTCCTGTGATAGCCTCAGATTTTCCCAAATTTATCTT
>CAIGRP010093903.1:0-11764 GCA_903798385.1 Fraxinus cuspidata | reverse complement strand
TTTCAATTGCATTAATGGAGAATTAATGAAACCCTAGTTTTCTCCCTTTTTCTTCTTTGTTTTTCTTTGAATTGTTTACCACTGAGAACTACCAAATGGGTCAAGTAGGGCTTAGAAAAACCTAAGTTGAATTACAAAATGAGTCACTTGGGCTATGAAAAAACTAAGGCGATTGCTACCTGGTTTAATTTGAATGATTAAAATCTCAGAGACCACACAATTCACAAAATATTTATTTATAAATCAAGTAAATGAATGTAATTAACTCATAGCATTCACATAAAACTTGACATAAATTACGAGCATTGGATTAATTAAACTAGGATTAAAATGCATTGTTCATCCCAACTTAATACAAATTAGCTCATAATGTAAGAGGAAAAAGAAAATGTAAAAGAGTAGAGAATACATAACAAAATTCTTGAAATTAGAGAGAACAATAGAAAAGACACTTGCAACCGTACCATATAGAGAATTCCTGAGTGAAATTGAACTTTTTCCTTCTTCTCCAACTGTATTTTTCTCCAATTATCCCTTCGCCGGGCTTGTATTCCCTTTTCTCTTGCTCTCCAATTCTCACCCAAGCCCGTCTTCAACTAGTGAAAAGAATCATTTATTGTCACCCCACTTTATTTTTGTTCTATTATATATTTTAAATCCACTCCAATTAAAATATATTTTTAATAAATACACTATTTGACTAATATAGCCTAACCCAATAGAAAGTTCAATAGGGCTCCTTGAGCAAGGCAAATGACAAGGAGAGTAGAAAAGTGGGTGATAGGACGGGATTGGATACTGTATTTTTTTTTTCAAATTGTCCAGTCAAATATTGACACATGTTCCCTCCGTCATTGATTAGCAAAATTGTATAAAGTTATATATCACAACATTTTCAGAAATTTATTTGTACTCCACAATAATTCCTTTGACAATCATTATTTTAAAACTCTTTCTCTATATACTTATTTTCAACCACACATGCACATAATAAAATATTCTGTTCATAAACCAAAAATTCTTCTCTACATTTTAACCAAACATTATCTAGAAAATCACTATTCAAAACTTTATTTTACCCAAAAAATAGTTGTCAAACAGGGCTAAGGGCTAAATACCAACAAATATCGGATATCCAAACTAGAGATGACAAAAAAATTTGTTCAACCCGATATCCGTAGTCTGGCCCTGAACAGGATGGAGTTTACCCGCCTAACCAATTAAATAGGACAGGGATGAGACGAGAGTCATTGCCTCGAAATGGATACGGGACGCATATGTGAAATATAGTCATCGTTTCGCTATCCGCCCCATTTAAAGTTAGTTTCAATTTTATGTTTTTTATCAAACAAAAATAAAAGATTTATCATCATTTTTAAAAAGAACATGAATTGTTATTAACAAATTGAAAAACAAAAGTAAGAATATTTACTAATTAAAAATATAAATTAAATAAAAAAAGGGGGCTCAATAAACCTGCCCCTCTCCGCCCTTCCCACTTTAATCGGGTATGAGGATTGAGCAAGATGACAAAAATATACGACGGGACAAGCACGATAATGGTCGATCCATTCCATATCCACTCCGTTATGATCCCTAATCTGAACCCCTTAGGTCAGAGAGAACGAAGGTGTTTTAGGCACAATGCGTTATGAGATTGATAGAGATATACGAGGTGCAGAAAATGACCCTGGTGAGGATAAGTTATGGCGGGTTTTTTGATGATAGCATGGCAGCACAGTTTCCACGGGAGGTGGAAAAGGTGATGCTTTGCTGCACCGATGTGTGCCTAAAGGAGAAAGATACGAGTGATGGGCTTTTTTCAAGTGGCGGATTTGGATGAAGCCATTAGCATTTTAATGCCACAAACGCTGGATAAATTAAGGGAATTGATGAAATTTACTTTCGTGAAGCCTTTTAAAGATGAGCCCTCTAGCTTCCTTTACTGTTTATATGAAAATCAAATAATTTTTTCTTCTTCTACTATAAAATTATCGACAGGGGAGGTAACTGAGGTGGTGGCAACGATACAGGTAGAGGAGTTGCCGATGGAGAAGAAAAAGAGAAACAGTAGCTTAGAAATTGATTTCCTTTAATTGTTAGCCTGTTGTTTATCAAATTATATTGGTATTTTCCTTTAGACGTTGAGAAGAAAATTGTCTGTCGTGGAGGAACATAAAAATCGTTGTTGAAGAAAAAATAGTGTAGGAAAAAAATAAAAAAAACAAGTTTACATCTGTAGTGGAAAAATAGATTGTTTGATGCAAAATAAAATATTAAAACCTTATTTATGTAATTTTAATAAAATTTATTTAAGTAGATAAGAAAAATAATTAAAATTGTGGTGCATCTAACATAATTCATAGTGGTGATATAATTACCTTCTATTTAGTTGTGTTGTTGCCCTGTAAACTCGAGTCAAAAAAATCATGCCATCAAGGTGTTTGCTAGAAAGTCCTAGAATAACTAATCAAGATGAGATGAATTAATTTTTAAAACTTCTTCGAAAAATAAACTTAGTAAGTTAAGAATACGTTGATTACTTAATAATTGTAAACAAATAAAAGCAAGTAGATTAAACAAATTATAAATATATAAATGAGATGACGATAAGTAAAATGGTAGAGAGGATGCAAATAATATAATTGTGGAGGTTCGATCCAATGTCATGGTCTACGTCTTCCGTTGTTTGACTCTTCAGCACGAGCAAGTTATTTTCACTATATTGACTGATTTGTGCAATCAAATTTTTTACAACGCATTTGGTGACTTACAAACAAGGAGCACTGATCTTTATAAAATATTGAGCATTACGATACCTCAATATTACCCACACTATTGAGCTTTACGGGATCTCAATACGACTCATAGAGTGACTTACAACAAGTAATAGTGATCCGTATACTATTGAGCTTTCATAGGACTCAATACGACCAACAAGTTTAGAGTAATGAAATTTATTTCTTAATAAATTATACAAATGAATTAAGTACTAAGAGAGACTAACATTTTAATGAATAGAAATAAATGATAACTTAAATGTTGGATGAAAAGTTTTGATGAATATGATAATTAAAAATTTGATTCAATCAATCAAAACTTTTCAATGAAAAGATGAAGAATAAAAAATATAATGTAAATTCAAAAATATCTATCTTTTAATAAATGATTGTGATGATTGTATTTCAGTTATTGAATTAGCACTTCTAAATCATAGTTTTCAATTTGTTCTTGAACACTTGAAGAAAAACTGATTGAAGAGTAGAAGGTTGAGGCAAAGGTAACAAAGAAGACTTCTAAATTTAACTCAATCTCATTCCCAGATAATTCACCAAACTTGAAACCACCATTGCTATATCCACGGAGATTTTTGAAGAAGAAGTTTGATGAGTAGTTTGCAAAAATTTTGGAAGTCTTCAAGAAGATCCATATCAACATTCCTTTTGTAGATGCTTTGGCACAAATACCTAATTATGTTAAATTTCTAAAGAAAGTGATGTCAAATAAAATGAAGTTGGATAGTTTGAGACGGTGAAATTAACAGAAAGGCGTAGTGCCATTCTCTAGAAGAAGCCCCCTCACAAACTAAAGGACGTAAGCATCTTTACAATTCCGTGCACAATTGGCGAGTCTACCATTGATAAAGCGTCGTGTGACTTTGGAGCTAGCATCAATTTAATGCCCCTTTCCTTATTCAAGAAATTGAGACTTGGAGAAGTGAAGCTGACTACCATTCCTTTGCAACTAGTTGAGAGATACATCACATAACCAAGAGGTATTATTGAAGATGTATTAGTGAAGGTAGACAAATTTATCTTTTCGGTGGACTTTGTGGTGTTAGATATGAAAGAAGATCAAGAGTTACCATTGATTTTTGGTTGGCCTTTCTTGGCAACTGGAAGAATGTTGATTGATGCACAAGGAAGAAAATTGACACTGGGGGGTTAATGAAGAGCAAGTCATGTTCAATATCTATCAAGCCAAGAAATCCCTATAAAAAGTTGATACTTGTCATATGGTCCAATCAATTGATGTAAGGGTAGGAAATACGTGCAAAAGAGAATTGTCCTATGATCTTTTAGAGCAATACATTACAACCGGTTATTCAATAAGAAATACATTTGCTACTACTGGAAGGTACACAAGGAGCAAGAAAGTAATCGACTTTCTCTTAACTCATGAAGCTTGCCTATAAGAAGAAAATAATAATTACATAGAAGAATTTTTGAAACTTTCCAACATCATTAAATCGAAAGAATTTTTGAAGGCTATATCGAAGTTGAAGCCGCCTCCTAACCCTAGTGGCCATGCTATTTTGAAGAAAAATTGAAAGTCAAGGAAAAATTCTGGAAACATGAAGGGAGTAGTGCCTCTTGAAGATCCAACTTAGGCACTTCGGTTATGTTAAATTAATGACGTTAAAGAAGCATTTCTTGAGAGGCAATCCAAGCTTTCTATCTCTCTTCCTCTTAGTTTTTGATATTAGTGTCAAATGTTAATTAGCAATGAGTTTATTTTTTATGTAGGGTATCTTAAGTTTAGTAGAGAAGATAGAAGAAGAATCCATCAAATTCAGTGTCAAGCACCATAATGTCATTGGCAATGCAGACAATTCAAGGAAGTTTTTCTCATTTTCCTTTAATTTCACATTGAGGACAATGCTTAGTTTAAGTTTTGGGGGAGGGGTGAAATATAAAATTTCTAATTGCCTTAGTTTTTTTTAATATATTTTTATTTTGTGTGCAATTTAATTTTTTTTGTTTTTTTTTGTATGTTTGTATGAGTTGGATAGTAGTGTTGGCATTAATGCTTATATATTTGGAAATATGAATCGGTTGTGGATTATGACTAGAGTATATGCTCGAATTAAAGTCTTACTTACCCTTGCAAAATGTGACATAAATGCACGTGAATTGAGTATAACATTGGACGGGAATAAATTGATTCATAAATGATATAGGTTGAATTTTTGGCCTTAGAAACTAAACCCAAACAAACACTAAACTAAAATTCTCACCCTTTAACCAACTTTAGGATTGTTTAAATGGTTGAATAGTTGTAAGGAGACATGCATGTGGATGTGGATTCCATGTGTGTTAAGTTTTGAACGTATTGTCTGAAACCAATAGGATGAAAATTGGGTGAATACCTTAATTTAGAGGTCAGTTCTCAAGAACGAGTGTTTAATAAGGGGCATTACACTAATCACTGCATAAAAAAAGAAGAAGTTACTTTGTTGTGATGCTACTTTAAAAGACCCAAATGAGGACTACTATAATAATCTTATTGTGAAGCATCTCGTCGTAGTCTTTATTACTCGAGTGATTAAGCCTGTAACAGTTTAAAACCTGATACCCTAAAGTCATTTGACTTGGGAGTTATTGGTCAAAAACTCGCTGTAGGGGTCATTTAGAAAACTTATGGAGAGACGATCATGCATAAAATTAATAATATATATATATATATATATATAATATAATATAACTGAAAAAGTAGGTGCGTGAAACATAAGACACACTATATGCCTTGATTAAGCCACAAGCGCTTGTTTTAAAGAATTATGCCTTTGATAAAGGGGTTAGTAGCTTGGTTGATTGCTAAGGGTTAAAGCAATCGAAATTAAGGAGAATCCTCATTTATTGATGTGTTAAACTACAATGGTAAAAACTAGATCAAATTGGAGATGTTAAGGAGTAGTGAAATGAAGATTAACCTCGGAATACACTATCCTAGGAAGTGAATGAAAAGAAATTATGTTTGTGGGTGTGAACCTCATGATTTATGAAAGGAAATACTTGACTTTTAAGGTCGAGAATTGGATTAACTTTTGATTGTGCAGCATTGTATTTGATTCTTCACACACATACCTGTTTTGCATTGGAAGTGTAAGATATGACTTTTGTATTATAACTTTGAAGTCGTTCACGAGTTAGATACCATGTCTTCAATTTTGAGCCATAAAGACAAGCTATCCAACTATATCATGTGAAATGAGTCCTTTGTTTGTGTGTGTTATTTATTTATATTGGTGTGTTGTTTTTTGTTTGCTCGAGGATAAGTAAAGAGTTAAGTTTGGGGGTGTTTGATGAGTGTATTTCACTAATTGAATTAGCACCTCTAAAGTATAGTTTTCAGTTTGTTCTTGAGCACTTTTTGAGCATCTTGATGTGTTTGTTCGCGTTGTTTTATAGTTTAGGTAATTTGGTGAAAATGGCGTATTTTGGAGCTTGGAATGGAGTTAAATTGTTAATCATGAAAGTAGGCATGGAGTGGAGAAGAACGAAGAGAAAAATAAAGTGGGAAAGAGGCAAGAAAATGAGGCCAAAAGAGAAGTAAACATGTGGGTGCCTAAGCACCAAAGAAAATGTCAGAACACCAGCACAATGCTGGGTGCCGCGCCAAGCCGAAAGAAAGAAGGAGCAGAATTGCTGGCACTGTGGCACCAGCAAGATTTTCATCGCACCATTGCCACCCGAATTTAAGAAATCTCAGAATTTTGGAAAGTTTTCGACCTGGTCCATCCCCAACTCGTCTTGAAACTTCAAAACACAATAAATATAACCTTAGAAATCACTTTGAAAGAGATAATTGAAGGGGACACGATTCAAGAAATCAAGAAGGAATCAAAGACAACTTGGTGAAAAAGATTGATTTAACCATCCAAAAAATAGCTTTATCCATCTTCTCCTTTATGAATTGTATAGATTTCATGTCTCATATCATGAACTAAATAATTCTTCTAGGGTTTGATTAGCCAAAACTTGAGGATAAGATGTGATTTTGTTTCAGTTACTTTTATGAATTTCTTTTTCTCATTTATTTGTGTTATTAATTTAATGCTTTCAATGATTAGATACTATTTAATTCTGACAATTGAGGGCGGGGAATTTAGGTGCGATCATAACAATAACACAACTTAGATTTTATGATTTCGAGAGAAAGTCTAGAATATACGAAGCTTTGTTCCATCTAAGAACCACGATCTTGATAAATTTTAATTTTAATTCGGAATAACGATATTGAAATTAATTTAAAAGATTAGTTTTTACCCATCACTCAGAGAGGGGGTAGAATTACATTAGAGTTCTTGTTTATAAACATGAAAAATTGATTAGAGATAACTAGGTTTTTGAAAATTGATAGTTAGGTGAAATCATACCCCTGGCTCTCCTATATTAATTAATTCGTATAACTTGTATTTATTAGTTGAACTCGACACAATTGTCTCTTGTCTAGATAAAATATTGATTCAAAAATTTATTCATCTAGCTAAAGTAGAGGCTACACAATTACACAATTACAGTATTTAGTATTAATTTAAATCACAATCCTTGTAGGTTCAGCACTCTAATTCCATTCTTATATTACAAAACTTGACACCGTACACTTGCGGTATAATTTACATTGTAGAAAATGCTGATAGGTACATTTTTACACATTTATTTTACTGTGAAAATATGAAAATTATTGGTTAATATGTTGGAATATGACTTAATTCTATGTAATATATGTTTTGCAAGAGGACAACAAGATGAATGTAGCGGAATTGGGAAGAAATGAGGAAAAAAAATGGACCAAAATGAAAGAAAATGAAAGTTTAAGGATTAAATCACAAATATCCAAAAGTTGGATCGGAAGGCTAAATGGGGATTTGAAAGAGTTGGAAGCTAATTGGTTGAAGACAATAGGCTTTGGATGAAGAATTGGAGAAAAGAATGTAAAAATAACGAAAAAGGCAAAATTCAAAGTTTGAGAACCAAATTGCAAATACTCAATAGTTGATTCGAACCACAAGAATATACTTTGATGATTGCTAGGAGACAATTGGAACTCAAAAAAGAATGGAATATGATCAAAATAAATTTTCAATTCGCACAAGATATATTCTAGATTTTTAATCGAAATTGAGATCTATTTTTGGCATAGCAAATGTTCGAATTGGAAGAAAACTATTTAATCAAAGTTGTATCCCTTTAAGTTATCTTTTCAACTAACTTTGAATCGCCTAAATCGAATTTTGGGAGAGAAATTTATGACCAAAATACTAACTACTGCGCAAAGACAAAAAATGCGCTCGCGAAGACAACTTTCCTTATTCGATTGGAACTCTTTTGGGAACCAATTTGAATGTGATTTTTATCCAATTTATCAACTCCTACAAATACTTAACAGCAAAATACATATTGGGAATGCCTCCACACAATTTTCTCTTATCTTTTCGCTCAAGAATTCCATGAATAACTAAACAATTTGGTGAAGCAAGGGAGGAAGTCATTGGATTTGGTGATTTCACTTCTTTTGTTTATGTAATCTGTTATTTTTCTTATTAAACAATTCCAGATTTAGATTTCTTCTTAATAGACATTAGTCATGCTTTTTCTATTGAATGATCGGAATACTTGTTGAATTTCAATTTCATTTATTTTATTGGTGTGGTTATTTATTGCCTTATGCTTGATATATATAGTCGATTTATAATCTGATTTCAATATTGTGGGAAATTGTTAGAGAAAATTTGGATTTTAAGATTACATTTGGATTAAATTGGTTTTTAACGATAAATCTTCCGATTAGAGTACCCCGAATGAAAGCCTTTAATTGAGTTATAAAAAATGAATAATCGAAGTTGAATGATCTGATCCAATTGAGGGAATTCCGACGCTATATTGTTTTAACTCATTGATTTTAATTTCATTACTTGATCCATTGATATTTAAATTTTATTTCGAAAAATAATCATTTTCAAACAATTTACGAAAACCCTAATTTGTTGAACTCATATTTTCCCATCTCCATGTGGAATCGACACCCCAAAACTGTGCTAGAATTACCGTGTTCTTCTTTGGACGTAATCAAATTTTTGCGTCGCTGCCGAGGAGACGGTACCAAACACTAAGGGGTCGACTGAAAAGAGTGACTTTGTTCCTTTACTGTTGTTTTTAGTTAATTTAATTTTCTTGTTTCTTATTTGTTATTTTATTTTATTTTCATAAAGTTCTTTTTTCCTCGTGTTTTATGATTATGGATCAAGATGAGCAATGAAGCTCTACAGAAGGATCTTTTCCAATGTTTGGATCTCTTTCTAACATTATCTTTGATACTGCATCTATTGTCACGAACACCACATTGCACAACACCATAACTGATAGTGAACATTGCGATATGCCTTTTAGGACTTTACATGATTATCTTCACCCACACGCACATCCACACCTTCATGCATAATGTTTCTACCTAATATGCCATGTATGGATATTAAATCGGGAATGATTCAACTTCTTCTCAATTTTCACGAACTCAAAAATGAAAATCCATATGTGCACATTAGGAAATTTGAAGAGGTGTAGAAACCTTCTACAATCAACACAGTACAACGGATGCAGTTAGACTTAAATTTTTCCCATTTTCACTTAAAGAAAGAGCAAAAAACTGCATGTATTCCTTGAGACCACGTTCGATTGGGACTTGGGCCGAAATGACTCAAGCGTTCTTTAATAAATACTTTTCCTACCATAAGACTAGTACTATTAAGAAGCAAATATCATTAGGGATGGCAACCGAGCTAAGCGGCTGAGCCGACGAGCCGCTTGGCTTGTAAAAAATGAGCCACGAGCCGCTCGGGCTCGTCAAAAAGACGAACACGAGCCGAGTATGCCGGCTTACTAGGCGGGCTGAGCTGCTCGGCGAGCAGCTCGTCCATGAGCCGTCTAATATGAGCTCGTGGCTCGAAAAAAAAATTTCAAAAAATGACCAAACGGTCACTGAATGGGTCACTAAAAAATTCAGTGACCCTTTGGTCCTTTTTTCCCCTATAAATACCCATCCATTCACCTATTTTTTTTCACCAAACTTACTGTCAATTTTCTTATTCTCTATATCTACTATACTCTTTACATTTCATATTTTCATTATCGACATCATTCTATACTCTTCTATATTTTATTTTTAATCGATTTTCTACACTACTACATAAGCTACATTCACTCCTCAATTCTACTTCAACATTCAATTATTCAATATCAATTATCTCATTATAAATTTCAAATCACAAATGGATTTACGCTCATTTATTGAAAACTTGTTCAATATCAGGATTGAATTCGCCAGTCTAAATGAATTACACATTCTAGAAAATATTCAGGATTTCGATACTCATAAAAGTAGTCATCCAATTGATTTAGATGACGTTGATGTTGAAGCTAGTCATTCAATTTATTTGAAACAGGGTGATGAACGTGTATGTGTATTAAATATTCCCGATGCAAGAGGGAAGAGAAATGGGAAAAGACAGGCAAAATGTTGGGAACATTTTAATTTGGTTTAAACTGACCGTTTGGTCATAGAGTTCTAGAAACCAAAGCAGTATGTAAATACTGTCAACAACGATTGGCATGACAAAAAGGTATTGGAACCACCAATCTCAACCGTCACTACAAAACATGTGCGACCAAACATGGACTTCCTCCTACTGGTCAAACGCAACTACAATTTGGTAGTCAAGTCACTAGTGCTACTACTATGCCACTTTTTACGTGGATGTATTCGGAGGAGAAAGCTCGAACAAGAATGGTGAAGTTCGTTGTCGCAACTGAGTTGCCACTAGCAATAGTGGACAATCAACATTTTCCACTACGGGGATGTATTCGGAGGAGAAAGCTCGAACATGAATGGTGAAGTTCGTTGCCACAACTGAGTTGACCCTAGCAATAGTGGACAATCAACATTTCATTTTCTACGTGAAACAATATCTTCAACCGAGATATGTTGGGATAAGTCGAAATACTCTTCGTTCCGATACAATAGAATATTTCGTTAATTTAAAGAAGCTATTAATTGCTAATTTAGAAAAATATGGGGGTGTGATATCTTTAACTTCGAATATGTGGGAGATGATTAATAAAAGAAGTTATATGGCTGTAACTGCACACTATGTAGACCTACTTTTGGTCATGCATAAAAAAATTATTGCTTTTAAAATTATTGAGTTCCCGCACAACGCTAATAATATATTTCATGATATTATGAACATTATTAAAGAATATCGTTGTGAGAGTAAAATTCGTTCTTTTACATTTGACAATGCTAGTGTAAACAAGACTGTCATCGATAAATTGCATAGAGTACTTCAACTTGATTTTAGTGGTTATTTGTTTTATATTCGATGTATATGCCATATTTTTAATTTAATAGTACAAAACGGTTTAAAATATGATAAGGATGAAATTCAACGAACTAGGAATGCACTATATATCACTATTGCACCTAGTAGAAAATAAGGATTTGAGGAATTTTGTGCCCAAACTGGGGTGAAGCATACAAAAACATTTATTAGTGACGTAGGGCATATATGAAACTCCACTTACTTATTATTAAAATCATGTGAAGTCTTTGAACATTTAATAACTGAATTTTATAACAATCTGCATATTAGAGACGAATGTGATACTATTTTAACTGAGTCCGATTAGAGTTTAGTTTTTAAAAGTAAAATTTTTTTGACTAGTTGTTATGATTCTACAAATATTTTGTCCGATATTTATTATCCCACTAGTTGTATGGTCCTGGAACATCTTTATATAATTGCTAGGACTTTTATAGATTTAAAGATGACCCCAATTTTAGTTCAATTATATATTTCATGTAATTGAAGTTTAGAAAATATTGGAAAGACTTGCCTACGTTATTTCCGTTAGCTTGTGTCATGGACCTCGATATAATTTATCGGGTACTAAATTCGTAATTGATCAAATTTCACAAGCTTTAA
>CAIGRP010093900.1:0-19853 GCA_903798385.1 Fraxinus cuspidata | reverse complement strand
AAGGCCAATCAAACATGGCCTTAGTTACAACTATACCTAAAAATGGTACTGTATATCATTTTGCTTCTTACAAGGCACAACAAGGAGAGTGAGATCATCTAATCAAGTACGCATAACCACCAGTTCTATTTCAACTGGTTTCACCTCGACAATGTAATCCAACAAGGCCAAGATGATATAAACCAAAGCCTGAAAGAAGAATGATCAGACGGAACAAAATTGGGGAAGGGGGAAATCGGTGGACTGTACTGCCGGGCCATTCAAAGTTGTGGAACATCAACAACACTTCGTCAAACTTGAAACTCTGACTTGAAATAAGTTGGTTGAATCCACATTCCGCAAGTTGCCTCAATTCTACAACAAATGTCTGAGCTAATATCTAATTGGTCCATCCAAGCTCCCAGATGCAAACTGAAAGTATCCAATTAAATTTTAAGCAAAAAGTAAAGAGGTTAATCAAGCATCTACAATTAATAAGTAAAAATGTCCTATCCCAAATATCTCATGCATATCATGAGTAATACTATTTAACACTTAAGCCCCTGTTTGGTAGGGAAAGTCAAAAAGTGAGAAAAGCGGTGGATAAAGTAGCGAGGAAATCTAGATTTTGCAGAATTGAGTGGGACCCAAAAAGCTATGATACAAAGAAACAGTGAAGTTAAAACACGAGTGGGGTTATCATATCTCAAATTAGTTACTTATTCAATGTCATTTTAATGTTTCGGAAATTCTTATGCACATAATATTTAAGGAAACTGCACGATGGATTCCCGTGAGAAAAAAAATTAATGATTTTGATGAGGAGAATAATTAAATTTTACCTGCCGAACAATTGGATTTGTTGACGAGGAGAATTCATCAGTCATCCCTTGCCAAACAACCTTTCCTTCATGGAGAAATAACAGCCTACATATGGTGCTAATTTTGGATGAGAAAAGTACTAACAAGCATCCCAAAAGACAAAGACCTTAATTGTAAAATGAATGAACTTGAATGAAGTTCTAAAAACTAATGAGTACCTATCAACGGCTCTTCTAATTGTACTATGTTGATGAGTGACAACAACATAAGATGCAATCTTTCCAGGCTTCCCAAGTGCATCCTCGCCTTTCATATGAACAGAGCGGATGAGATCCTCAACTACAGTAGATGCAATTGGATCCAGTCCAGCAGTTGGTTCATCATACAGGAGCACCTGCTCAGATGTGAATGTAACTATCACCATAGAGGCAAATGACCACCACTCAATCAAATTTATCAGAGCTTAAAGATATGTACAATTTCAGATCAGAAGAGCTGTCATTGTTTAGTCTTTGTCCTGTCTACACAGAGATTGCCCACCCCACCACTGCCCCCTCTCTGGCGCTGTGTGTGTAGACCTATTTTACGTATTAGGTATTCTATATTGACTAAAGATCTCCAAAATTCTGTCTACACCTATGATTGCATCAGCAATGTTCACCATGCATTTCTACAAGCCCCATAACCAAAAAAAAAAAAAAAAGGAAGGATATCCCAAGGTAGGATTAAAATCATAGTTTTGTTTAAACTCAATCAAGCTAGTCCATTTTATTGGCATTAACTCTATTGAAGTTAAAGAGAAAAGAGGTAGCAAAGAATATAGCAATTCCAATGCATGCTCAATACCAGGGCGGCAAGTAAGCTTTTGAGCTAGGTCATACTAGCATGAGCTGCTCTTTGTCAAGCTAGATCTGAGCTCGAACAGGTGCCGAGAAAGGATAGTTGCTCATAACTCATAAGATTGCAAGTTATTTTATCATTTCACCGTTTGATAAGTAAGAGCTAACCATTCTGTAACATAGTTTTCTTTCAATTAATGTTTATTTTCAGTGGGAAAGCCAAACATCAGAAAAAATTCCCCAGGCTTGAACTCAAAACAAACTGAAATCATACTTGAACAACAATATTGAACTTTGATTTTACACTATGATGTTAAATGCTTAGCGCGAAAAAGCTTGAACCTTGTTTGCTTTACTCTAGCTAGAAGTCAAAAAAATTATATCCTACTCTAGCTCAGTCAAAATTTATATCCTACTTAATATATAAGTTGATCAAGCATCTCTTAGTGAAGGAACTTTATAATGCATGCATTGTCTACGTCTTTCTTAAGACTTCTAACAGAGGAAAAGTTCGTAACTTAGATTAAGGTTAGATTTATGCAAACACCACTTAGTAATCAATATAACTAGGCATCCACTTGGAAAAATCAACTTTGATCACGCAAACATGATTTCTGAACTTACCATTTTCACTTTGATGCCAACATTAACTAGCTCCACTTGTCAATTGATTTATGCAGTAAGCCATAACACCAAAGTCATTCATTACATATAAAGATAGCTTGATTTTCCAACAGACATAACAAGCACATTTATAAGGATCACTATTAACTGACAACTTGAATATTGATGCTTTTCCTTGGATCAATGCAAGTTAAAAGAGTTGCATGCAGAATCCGTAAAAAAGACCACATAAAATCCCAAAAATAAGTTTTCCAGATTAATTAAATTTATTCATAAAATGGAAGATGTAATGTTTGATGCACAAAAGATAAATCCATATAAGAAGAAAACATAAAATAGCAGCCATAGATAACTATAGGCACAATAGAAAGACACAGTAATGTACCTCAGGCTCTACTGTGTCCTTTGTGGTATCAAAGATTATGGAACGAGCTAAAGCAACTCTTTTTTTCATTCCACCAGACAATTCAGAGGGCAATCGGTCCTCAACTCCCTGCAAGAAACATTTATTGGAACATTTAAAAAATAATAAAGTGCAAGGATACATACATCCATATAAATTGCTCATGGACGAACTCTACCACTGACTTTACTGCCTCTTTCATTACTTAGGCAATTTCAAATGGGTCGGCTCACTAATTTCCTATCTTAATATGCATCTTCAGATAATTGTATCTGTTACAAAGCCAAAACAGGCCGGCTAATAGTAAACATAAGTTTTGCCCATTTATCAAATTTTCTATTCACCTATGTGCACGTCTTGTTAACTGAGGTTTAACCTCTTAAACAGTTTTATGCTCCTAAGTCAAAAGCAATGCCTAAAGAAATTCCAGGAATTGATGTTTTAACAGTAGGCAATGCAAAACCAAGTACTTCAGAAATTATTCACATTGTTCACTTAGGGAAGATAGTGTGTTTTCCATTGCTTTTTATATGATTGCCATAATACAATTATTTATCTGATCACTTGCCAGCGAACATTTGTAATTTGCAAAGTGCCCATGTAGCCACTCTCTTAATGCAGCAAATAAGTGGATGGTTCAGTATGCTAAATAAAGCTGTCTCGACAAAGGACAGTGGTTTTTGTAAACCTTCAATCCAACAGCAGCTAGAGTATCGGTGACAAGCTCTGCAATTTGATCCTCAGGGATAGTTGAATTCTCATATCTGTCACAGCAAAAAAGAGCAGATGCAAGACTTAGAAATATGAAAAATTTACAAGAAAATGGTAACTTGTTAAGAAACAAAGATCCATTAAAAATCTTTCTCCATCATATCTTACAAAAGGAAACCAACATTTTCACGAACGGTTAAAGAATCAAACAGAGCTGCACTCTGAAAAACCTGTTACATTGCAAAGGAGATTTAAAAAACCATTTGATATCATTATAATATGATAACTATGAATTATATACTTGATATAGCATACCAAACCTATTCGAAGACCAGATATTTCCTCATCACTGATCAAACCATGACGCCTTCTACCTCGAATCAATACCTCTCCCTAATATTTCAACATAGTTCACAAAGATATCAACATGAAGAAAGTCAATCCATATGAAAAGCAGAATGGTAAAAAGATATATCAATAGATAAGATATAGTTCTAAAATGAGAGGCAGTGAGAATTACCGCGTCTGGAGCAAGAAGCCCAGCCATGATCTTCAAGATTGTTGACTTACCAGTCCCAGAAGGCCCAATTATTCCAACAGCTTCCCCAAGCCTAATCTACAAATGGGCTTACGTAAGATTAATACGCGATGCAAGGCTAAGAGATTAGGAATATTCCTAAGATAAATGGTAAAGAAAATGAAATTTGAATCTTAAACTCTAAAAGTGCATTATTATATGACTTGCCAATTATACACAACAAAGCAATGGGCATAGCTTGATGTTATCATGTGATACATGTAGAAACTGAAGGAACACAGATGCACAAACATAGGCATGGAAGAGAGAGGGGGACAGGCTATCCATGATGTGCATAAATCAGAAATATATAGAATCGCACATTTAATTCTACAATACATGTCGATAAAATCTAGTTATTGGTTTGATTCCTGGAGAATACACTACTGAAGTTGAATTTCTAGCAATGCTACATAACTGTTTCATGAAGCATAAGACACAAGATTAAAACATTCAAACAATTGAACAATCAAAAGCAAAGAAAGTTCACCTTGAAGCTCACACCTCTTAAGATATGCTTTTCGCCAAATGACTTGTAGACATTCCTACATTCAATAAGCACAGGTGATTCATCCTCGAGCTCTTTTCCCACACTCAAATTCTCTGTTTCATGTGAACCCTGGAGAAGGAATACACAGATANCACCTCTTAAGATATGCTTTTCGCCAAATGACTTGTAGACATTCCTACATTCAATAAGCACAGGTGATTCATCCTCGAGCTCTTTTCCCACACTCAAATTCTCTGTTTCATGTGAACCCTGGAGAAGGAATACACAGATACATTGCCTCGTGAACTTACTGTAATGAATATGAGCATAAGTACTATAAGCTCAACTACACAGATACATTGCCTCATGAACTCACTGAAATGATTTGAACAGAAGCAATGTAAGCTCAATCAAATTCAACCTTTAGCAACTGTCATCCAAACACGAAGTCTGTTCTACAGGTTTCACATTGACATCAAGATCGTGAAGCAAACTAATGGCTAAATATTAAATGAAAAACGTGATTTGAGAAACTATGAGTACAAATCAAAATGCTATATGAGACAAAACTTAGATATCATCAGTGATCTGCCAGAATAAATACTAAAAATGGCACCATCAAGTATAAACCTAATGGAAATTTGAGGACAAATCTAAGTTCACAGAATGATAATTTAACAAATATTTTGGCAGAACTATTACTTTAAGAAGAAAATAAAAACTTCTTGACCCCAAATACTTCTCAAAAGCAAAACTAACTAATCAGATGATAAATGGATATAACAAACTGAAAAAAAAAAAAAAAANAAGAAGATTTCACAGCTGGTGGAAAATCAAATAAGATCATGTGATTCACAAGAATGAGGATTTCACATTTTAAAGAAAAGAGGATAAGAATTTTACGGCTCATGGAAATAAAAAAAAAAAAAAAAAAAAAAAAAAAAGTGAAATGCAACTGAATATGATCTATAGAAAGAAATTCTGATATTACAGCCGAACTTACCATTGCAAAATTATAAACCCCGCGAGAGGTTTCAATTTCAAACTATTTTCTTTATAAATATCTACTCCCAGGACTCAATTCTACGCCTTCAAAGATGCATTTCTAAGCATTTTATTCAAACATAAAAATAAAAAAAGACATTAAATTGCAATCAAAGGAAGAACCTTTGGTTCTTACAGTGAATTTGGTGGGTGTGAGATCCGCGATACAATTACAAGCGGAAATAATCTTTTTGAATCTTATTGGGTTTTGATTATCATCAACAAAGAATCCTGGAGGGGAGCGAAAAGACCAACAAGAGCCCTTGCCGCTATTGCATATGCCTTTTTTAAGAGTATGATTGTATACAAACGAACCATTACCGGCGCCAACTGATGAAAACATTGCTTTCACTAATAGACAATGCCAGTTGAGGGGGTTTCGAATCAAATGGGACGTTTTTGAGGGCCACCCAGATCCAAGAAAATGGAAAATCGGATTCTTTAATCCAAATTGTTTCAAATTGTCGACCACAGAATGTCTGCTTGCGAAAAGGGCAAATCATACACGGGAAATTACATTGGGATCTCCAATCTTAAAGATTTATCAATTAGTTCCTCAATCTAATAATTTGGTGATTGAAGTCTCCAATGTTTTCCTTTTAGTCAGTAGGGTCCCTAACAGACAATTTTTTTGATAAAAAAATCATGTTTTACTAAAAAATAATTTATTCCAATGATTCTAGATCATTTATATTTTACTTGCCATATCGAAACTCATGTTAATTTTATTTTTATTGAATTAATTAGTGTAAAGAATTGTTATCAAATACAAATCGTTATGCTGGTCATCGCATATAATTGGACTGCATTCACAAGCGACCTTGTCTACACAATTCGTCCAAATTGGTCAAATCCAAAAGTGTTGTATAAATTTTGACAATGAAATGTTTTGATCATGGTCAAAATATATTTAACGTATTGACCAGTTTTTGTACAAGAAAATAATCTGTTTCTAATATTTCATATTGCTCTATGTCAAAAATAAAAATAAAAATGGGAATTGTGTGTATAAGAGGAATGAATCATAAATTAATAATATTTTAATTTAGTAGTAAGTTAAATTTAATTTTTTTTTTTTTTCTTTTAAGAGACTCTTCAGATCATCATCTTCTTTTTGAACTACTTTTAATGTATTTAATCTCTAACTGTATGCTTATCATACACATAAACTTCATCTTTTATATAAAAGAATGTGTACCAGTTCAAGTGCAGAAATTAAATTTAGAATTTTTCTTTTTAATATGTTCTTTATTAGCATCATCTTCTTTTCCAAATACCTTTAATATAGTCGAAGATATACATAATTTCTAAGAATAACGAATTTGTATTAGAAATTAATTCCAACAATAATTGGACTGCATTCACAAGCGACCTTGTCTACACAATTGGTCCAAATTGGTCAAATCCAATAGTGTTGTATAAATTTTGACAATCAAATGTTTTGATCATGGTCAAAATATATTTAACGTATTGACCAGTTTTTGTACAAGAAAATAATCTGTTTCTAATATTTCATATTGCTAATCATTATATGTCAAAAAAAAAAAAAAATGGGAATTGTGTGTATAAGAGGAATGAATCATAAATTAATAATATTTTAATTTAGTAGTAAGTTAAATTTAATTTATTTTTTTTTTCTTTTAAGAGACTCTTCAGATCATCATCTTCTTTTTGAACTACTTTTAATGTATTTAATCTCTAACTGTATGCTTATCATACACATAAACTTCATCTTTTATATAAAATAATGTGTACCAGTTCAATTGCAGAAATTAAATTTAGAATTTTTCTTTTTAAGATGTTCTTTATTAGCATCATCTTCTTTTCCAAATACCTTTAATACAGTCGAAGATGTATATAATTTCTAAGAATAACGAATTTGTAACAGTTCAAGCGTAAAAATTAATTTTACAATTTTTCTTTTAAGAGGCTCTTTATTAGCATATCTTTTGTTTCAAATACTTTCAATTAGTCAAAGATGTATGTAATCTATAAGAATAATGATACTTGTACAAAATGAAGTTAAATGATGATTTACATACAAATGAGTATCAAAAAGAGGGCGGGGAAGTTCTTTTTTTTTTGTAACGTTAAAGCATAGGAATTAAATTTACATATTTTCCTTTAAGAGGCTCTTATTAACATATCTTCTTTTTTCAAATATGAATCATGCTACTTATACAATTTAGTCGACAATCATGTGAGTTGGCAGGCATTTTATCAATTCATTTGAAAAACTATTTTCGATCTTTCCAACACATACATTGTCAACCAAGATGCACAACTTGACTATACAACTAGTTTAATTCTTCAAGTATTTTCAATGTCATCAATGATGTATGTAATCTCTAATAGTATGCCAATAATTTTTCTTTCAAGTGCTATTTATCCACATCATCTTCTTTTTCAGATACTTTCAATGTAATCAAAGATATATGTAATCTCTAATGGTAACACTACAACGTCATCTTCTTTTTCAAATACTTTCAATTTCGTCAAAGATGCATATAATCTCTAATAACATGCATTCAAATTTTCTTTTAGGAAACTCTTTATCAGCGTCATACTTTTTTAAAATACTTTCAATATTGTTAGAGATGTATGCAATCTCTAATAGCATGCCTACCAATACCATGTATATAAACTCTAGAATCCGGAGTTGTTAGTTCTGAGCCTGTAATGGGAAAGGTTTCATTTTCAGTGGTTATGGAAGTACTCATCATGATCATCCTAATTTCCAATATTATGTCTGGTAAGCATTTCCTATATATATATATGCTCCATAGCCCATATTTCAATCAAAAATAAAGTAAAACTTGCACCTGCTTAATGTATGTGTGAGTATGTATACGAGGAAAATTTCTAAGAAAAATTTATATTTGTAGTACAAGTGCCAACAACATATGCAAGCAGCAGATTAAGCTACAATAATGGCAATGAGAGATCGAAGATAACCTTTTGCACAAAGAATGAAGATTGTATAGGATTTTGTTCATTCTTCAAGCTTGGGAAAAGCTGTGGTTGTGATGTACCCAAAGGAATTTGCTGTTGTAAAAAGACACCAACCTGAATATTAGGAAAATAGGATCTGCAAATTGAGAAAACGTGTAGAACAACTATTATCTTCTTGTTGCTTTTGGCACAACTCGAATCTTTAAATAATTTTCTCCCGAGACAATTGCACTATTTGTAACTTTCTGTTAAACTTTGGCACTTGTTGCTCCTACCAATTTAAACTTTAAAAGCATAACCGTGGAAATATGTTGTTGAAGCTGTGGAAAATGCATATTTAAAGTCTTTCGACATGAGAGAATCAATTTCTTAGGATCATGGGATTTGACTCACCGAGAAAAGCTACTTGAAAAAATTTGGCACAACACCTTTTGTCGAGCCTAGTCTGTACTGTATTGCCCATCCAAAGCTATGCACAAACAACAAAACGCGTACACGCCTCTTTTTAATGTAATTAAGCAAAAAGAAAGTAAATCGAAGCATAAAACAGAGAGGAAAAGCCTACACTCATCCTCTCTTACATAAAGGAAGTGGGCCTATTTACCAATCTGTATAAATGGAAAGTTGTGGCCAAATGGAAGAAGTAAAACAGAACACTGTCCTGATTCTTAATGCTGATTCCTCGTTCGTTAGAGCCCAAGGAATACAAGCCACGATTTCGTACAATCATACAATGATATACTAGAAATAATTTCAACATTATAATTGGGTAAATTTCCACAGTGCAGACATGAACAACTCTTGAAAACTAATCAATCCAAGCCAGCAAACTCAACAGGCACTCCACTAATAAAGCCAAGAAGAACATTACATGGATTAACTAAAACGATTTGACGTATAATACAGAAACCTTATCCATTCAAAACCACTGAAAGCTAAAACATGAGATATCAAACCCAATTGTTCCTTTTCATCGACAAGGTCCAAAGACAATAATTAACCAAAACCAATAGATCAGCAGCGGAAAAATTCACAGGTAGCATGCACATCTTGTATGTCAAATTAAAACGTCATCTCTTCTATTGCCCTGGGAGTCCAAGCTCAGATTAGATCTGCCACATTCATAGGCATTTCATCGATCTGGGTACTGTAGTACTGCTCTATATCTCTTAAAATTTTAATATCGTCACTTTTAACAAAGTTTATTGCAACACCCTGCACGTCATCATAAAATAAAGTAAATTACAAGTAATTATCATAAAAGGTAAATTCGAAGATATAACACAAAAAGAAAGCAGATGTTACAAGTTAGATGTAAAACAAAATATGATAAAAGTATATCATTTAACCAGTTTCAGTTAATGATGTTGTGTTGGAACTATAGCAGTTAATATCCAAACATCTTCATGCTGAAAGAAATACTATCTTGACGGCTTATTAGCACAAAAAGTCCCTACGTTTGGCCTTTGGTGTGCAAAACGTCCTTACGTTTCAAATATTTGCATTTTCATCCCTATTTCCACGTTTCATTGTGGAAAAAGTCCTTTTATCAATTTTTATCCAATAAAACAAAATGAAAAGAACAAATAAATAAAGAATAAATTGCAATTATACTCCAATTTTATTCAAAACAGTACAAATATGTCCCAAATAATTAAATTAAAAAAGAAAAAAAGAAAAGAAAAGTCATTTTCTTCTTTCCCCCTCTCCCCCAGGAAAGCCACCTGCCACCAAACCCATAGCCGCTGCCGCCGCAGCCACCATTTTCTTCCCCAAATCCCTCCCATTTTACTTCAACAAACAAGACACATGCAAAGTCTCTCTCTGGAAATAAAACCCAAATTCCAGTTTTCACAGTGTTTCTCCCCCAAGATGATTTTTTTTATTTTTTAAATTTAATCAATTGGGACATATTTGTACTGTTTTGAAGAAATTGGGAGTATAATTGCAATTTATTCTTTATTTTTTTTCTTTTCGTTTTATTTTACTTAAATAGAGGGTATATTTGTCATTTTACGAATTTTTAATTGAGAAATTGGATAAAATTTGATGGAAATGGCGTTTTACACAACAAAACGTGGAAATATGGATGAAAATGTAAAAATTTGAAACACTAAAAGCCAAACATCTAGATCAACATTTAAAACTCATACTTGGATGCAAACAAAACAATAATTGACTTGAAAACACTAGATTGTTAGTTTTTAGACGGTCCATGACGAATTTCAACACCAAAAAATAGAAATAAAAGCATTTAAGATTCAATAAATTGCATATTCAAAATTATTAACAGGAAATTAAGAAAAATAACGTTTACAAATTCAAAACTCATTAAAATTCGTACAGCGTAAAATAGAGTGCAGTAACGGTTCTTAAAACTTTTGTGGCAAGAAGTAAAGTGTACAAACATGAGGAAACATCTGAATGTAATGCTATGTAACTAGAGAAATAAACATATAGAGAATCAAGCTGAAATATTAAAGCATTGAGCAAGTACCTTTCTTCCAAAACGGCCAGATCGTCCAATACGATGAATGTAAAGCTCCCGATTGTTTGGAAGGTCATAATTGATCACCAGGGAAACCTACAAAAATGAAATATGAAGATAAACAGATGAGATTATATTCCATCACACAACTCATCATACAACTATTTCTGTTTGTATCGCATTGCACATCTTGAGCACACACCTTTACATGTAAACTGAGAAAGAAAAAGAGGATTCAATCCACACATTACCACATTGAAGAAAAATTGCCATTGTTCTACGTAATGAAGTTGTAAATTTCAGAAATGTAAACACAATTTACAACTCTTGTGCCAGAATTTTTCCTATTAAACATCTGCCAGGACATAGACTAGAAATTTGAGAACAAAACAAGTAAGAGAAAAGTTTGTCATTGCACTATTCTTTAGAAACGTTTAATAAGGTCTCCATGTTTATATTTGTGCATGTCCCGTACTTCATATCCATATGAATTTATTCATTTTAACTCAACTAGATCCCTTCCAAATAACTTATTAAACGACTTAACATTTTCTAATAATTGGAAAAAAAAATTCCAAAGAATAAAATCCTTTCACATTCCAACATTTATAACTCTAATATCCATCTTAATATAACTTTCAAAAAGATCCTTTGATATATGACGTATTAGAGAGGAGATTTAAATGCATTTTTGATAAACTTTGCAACTTTATCTGTGCTTATACGCACTCATATTAGCTTGTATTATTGTGCAAGTATGACTTAAAGAAATTTCCAGCAAAATTCGTGCAGAATCAGAATATCAGATATGATGTTAAAAAAGTGAAACTAAAACAAATGTTCACACATTATTCCAACTTAATGTAATAGTTCTTCCATATAATAGAAGTGCATAGCACACTGCAGTAAGCAAACTCTGGGTCTTCCCCCCTGTCAATAGAAAAACCTCTATTCCTAATTTCCTACATGCTACCTCTCTTTTTCACCTTAATGACGTCGCATGAAATTGTACAAATTATCAATAAAATAAATAAGGCAGTAGGGATTTGCATTCCTTTTTTGAGCTTATTTTTCAGTTTCAGAATATATTAGGGCTTCTTTAATGCAGAGGTTTTGAATTTATCAAGAAAAATTAAAATTTACTCATAAATATTTACTCTCTTTTTATAAGATTCCTTTTTTAGTTTTGAGATTATATTCAGGAGTTTTCATTGCATATATTAAATATAAATATAGCATGAGGCCTTATCTAACAACTAATATATTATATGAGTAAGGAAAAGATCCTTCTCTTTTGGTACGTAAAATGTATAAATATGGAAAAAAAATATCTGTAAGAAAAAAGAGTGTGTCCCTCTTGAAATGAAAGAAATATGGCCGGCCAGAAGTATGGAAGCAGGGTTAACCTGTTGAACATCCAGCCCCCTAGCCCAAACATCTGTGGTGATAAGAACCCGAGTCTGACCAGACCTAAACTCAGCCATAATTGCATCCCGTTCTTTCTGTGGCATGTCTCCATGCATAGACGAGACAGTAAAGTTATTCTCGCGCATTTTTGCTGTTAGCCAATCCACCTGTCACACGTAGAGAGCTATAACATAAAAATGCAAGGAAAATTGTTGACTACAACAATAATTACTGAAGTACCATGATGCCAGCATCTAAGACATCTTCATTATTGCATATCATTTTGAAATTTTGTTTTATTCTCCTTTACCAATTTTTCTTTTTGTTCCTCAGAAGAGCCGGTATTTCCTGTAGTTGCAGTTGATTAATGGTATTTTCAATAATATTTCTTGAAATGAGAATTGTGACACCAGAACTTGTTTGCAGTCTAATCAAGTAAAACTACAAGCGCACCACACTCCCTCATTACTTTAATCCCTGCAATCATCATATCTATCGATTCATACAGAAACTATGCACATAGCGAAATACTAATATGAGGGTAAATTTGTAGGGAAGCTATCGGAAAAATACAACTGACTTCAACCCAAGGAGTCAGACTTCATATGGTCAGGTTCAGATCTATTAAAAAAATTGTATAGATGTGCACCTCTGTCTGAACTTTTAGGGATTCATATGTAATATTTTAATCCCAAATTTATATTTGAAGTAACCAAAATCTTTTAATTTAGTTCACAACAATCCAATTAAAAAAATAATATCTTTTTCCTCATAACCATCCTTTAAAACTATTAATTTTGTACAAAACCATATCAAATCTTTCACATAATATGACAGTGTCCCCTCATCAATTTTGAAGACTACAAAAGCTAAAAGCCTAAAACACTAGGATCTGTGCCCAACTCCATGTAACATAGGGAAAGATCATAAAGGGACTAAATTCTCTTAAGAATTCTGAATTGCAATGAGCAACATATTTAGTACAGAAGATTAGTACTTTGGATGCAAAAGAGTGCATGATATTCCTTGTTTACTTGCATAATCAAGAAACAAGGTATTGAGCTGTTTAATTCTGGAGTGTGTGTGAGTGTGTGTGTGTGTGTGTGTCAACGAACACCAGCTCAGGGAAAAGGTGGGGAAAGAGAGACAAAGGGAGAGGATAACATGGATTACTAATGGTGTAAAAATGCACTGCTAAGAAGATGGTTTCAAGATTACAATTTATATTCTAACCATGGGACTTGTATCTTTCATAGAGAAATAACCACCATTAAATTAAACACTGAAAAAGAAAACAAATATAATTTTGCACCTTACGCTTTGTGTTGCAAAAGATTACGGCCTGAGTGATGGTAAGGGTGTCATACAGATCGCATAGAGTATCAAATTTCCATTCTTCTCTTTCTACTGCCACAAAAAATTGCTTAATGCCCTGTTACAATAAAGTTAATCAGCAAACAAAAACGATACCAGAAGCTTTTAACATTTTGAAAAAAAAAGGGATTAGCATTCCTTGCTTCTGATGTTTGTTAGAAAGTGTTATGTGACGGTTAATATTTCAGTAGGCTAAAAAAAAAAAAATTAAGTGATCCAGGGAGAAATATCAATTATCTAAAAAGGGTCACCTCTAGGGTCAATTCATCACGTTTTACGAGGATACGGACAGGATCTGTCATGAATTTGCTTGTAATCTCTAGGATCTCATTAGGAAGAGTGGCGGAAATCAAGACAACCTGAATCATAATATACACCATAAATATTCTGCAGGGGGAAACAGAAAATACAGGTCCGATTTGCAAAAACACACAACAGATGAATGCCCATGAGAAAAAATACACTAAATCACAGAGTAATATGCTCATTATTATAGTTATCAATCCATTACTGATTCAAAATATTTGGGGAAATTGCTTTGAATTTGATTCAAAAATCAAAATGCTTCTTACGATTCAACCAAGCCAATTGGTATAGCATGCAATGTCATTAAAAGCTATTTGATTTGTGCTTTGAGACTCTCTGATGAACCTTTTATTGAACACTTCCAAACTTACACATTACTGCCATTTGTCAAAGGTAGCTCCTCAAGGCTAAGCTACAGCAAACGCTCGTTTTCACTTATTTTCTGGACTTTTTAACCTGACCTCAGCCTTTTGGGATATCTGTTTCATTGCCTAAAACATTTTATGGATTTTTATTTATTTTTTTGTCTTTACACAGAAAAGGAAGGGAAAATAGAAGAAAATATTGTAATGGAGGATGATAACAAAGAATGAAATATCACTGGATTATGATCATGATAGGGGAATCAAATATGTCGATGATTATCTTAAAGATCTTATTAGTAGTGATGATATGTGAGACTTCCAGATAGTTTATACTTCCAATAGTATAGTAGATAAAAAATTTATTATGTAATTACTAATCTGGTGACCTTTTATTTGCTGCTTTATTAATCTATTTTATATTTGCTTGCATATTAGACTTTTAATTTTGTTAATTTGTTTTATTGCATACTTTCAAGATGGTTATGGTTTATTATAAGCATATTTTGTGTTTTCATTTTCCTTTGAATTATTTTACTGGCTTGTCCCTTACAAAACTAAAATGCCTCAGTATCCAATTGTGCATTTTTAGAAAATTGATATCATGAACCAATCAACTCAGAACCAGTAAAACCATGTTCTACGAACTCAATTTTAAACATTTTATCAAGTTTCTTAGCTAAAATAATCGTACAAAATTTATTTCGGATCTTTAAGCTAGATTCATAGATTTTTACAGCTTTACTTTATTTATGAGGATTTTCCATGAAAGTGAAATATATACTCTAGTAATATGATAAAATGATGCGTAGTCCACATGCAAATATTTGAACTGGTAATTTGCCTTATTTGAATCTTCGTTAAAGATAAGAAAATTAATCTTCAATACTATCTTAAGCTCCATTTATATGACAGGAATAAATATAAGAGCTATAATCTATATAAAATAAAGTAATTTCAGATATACATGAGAGGAACTAAAAAGCAAGGACTTGTTTCTCCCACAGATATACATAAATACACATGCATAATGTTTTTATTTATTCATTAGTACATCCCTCGCATCCTAAGTTTTGGAAGTATGTTATATCATGTGACCTCATTGTCAATTGATGCCCATGTCAATTTGCATGCAAACTTGATTTCATGTTCATCTTGTATGCCAATTTGAAATCTATACTATATGCTCATTATTCATTTAATTTGGTGAGAAAGGAGTAACGAAACGGAAAACATAAACTTAAATTCTCCATTCAATTGAGAAGCACAAAAATACACAAGGGGAAAATTAGAAAAACAAGATTGTTATATCATCTTGTAGTTATATAAGCTGACACAATGCATGTGAGGGACACAAACATATGTACAAAGATGGGAATTACCTGAAGCTCTGGTGGAAGATATCTGTAAACATCATAGATCTGATCCTTGAATCCACGGCTCAACATTTCATCAGATTCATCCTGTCAACATCCCAGAAAGAAAAATATTGAAAGAAGCATACACGCTTTAATGAGTTGAGAATTAAGAATGTGATCTCACAAGGGGCCTAAAATATTCAACAATACACCTCATAAAAATGAGTACATAAAATATCAACTCACCAGAATTAATAGTTTGATGGATCTAGTTCTCAGAGTTCTCCTCTTGATCATGTCGCAAACTCTGCCTGGGGTCCCTGACACCACATGAACTCCATGCTCCAGTTTTCTAATATCCTCGCCCACACTTTTGCCTCCAATGCATGCATGAGCCTGAATGTTTATAAAGTCACCAATGGCCAATATTACTTTCTCTGTTTGAGCAGCCAGCTCCCTTGTAGGTGACAGTATCAAGGCTTGGACCCTGGTTTCAATTGGAAAAAAGAAGCATAAATCCAAGTATATCAATTGCTTAGCTTAGTTATTTATACAAAATGCTTGAACCGAAGATAGATGCAAACATTCAAAATATTGTAGTTGCCACCATAGTTATCATTAATTGAGTATAAGTACATTTTAAAGTTCAAATATAAATAAAGAAGAAGGAAAATGAATAAGATATAACCAGTGTACCTAGCTGTAACTAGACAAGCCAGTTTACATTCAAGATCAGGATTCAATGCTTCATAATCCCCACTCCACAACCCCGGCGCATGGGGCAGGAGGGGATCATAAAATCCATTATCAATTCATAGGATCCACAATTTCCAAATCTTATAACAAGACAAAAAGAAAAGTGAATTCCTCGTTATATATTTTGTTTTCCCAACCTATTTAATGTTCATAACATACCTTAAACATACATTTTACATAAATTTAGGTCATCGTAAACGAATTGGCTACTTGTGTCCTTTTAGTCAAACAATTTCTAAATTAGCCCCTTTTTAAACCTTCATTTTTAATGACACATTTCACTTACCCAAAACTTTTATTCACTATTTAACCACACATTTGATGTGACCAACCAACTTATAATCTCAAAAAGCTTTGTCAAACAGTGGCTTAGTCCTATATGGATTTTGTTTGGGAAGATGAATTCTTAATTCGAGTGAGATGGTTCTCGGAATTGTCCCATTTTCCACAAAGAGGTCCAACTGACGAAAAGCAGAGAACAAATATTGTTATCTCATGCATTCTCTGTAAAAATAAAAGAATATAGCAAGTTTTCTAAATACAAGGGATGTTATGTTAACCCTATTAATCCTGATATCAACCCTGAAACCGAAAGTAAACAATCTATCCTGCTAAAAAGCATAATTAAGTGTAATCGAAAAAGACATACTTTTTCAACTCTCTCGTACAGACCCTATTAAAAATATGTTCAATTATTTTATATCAACACATGCAAATCCAATTCCTACAACAGCACGAGATGCACAGAGAACCAAATAATCACGATACACCACTCTCCTTGAATTAAATTCATGATTAAAGCAAAACCTTACTCGGATGACTTGGTGTCGGCAATCTGACAGACAGCAAGCGCAATCATGGAGGTTTTACCGGTACCCGACTGTGCCTGGGCAATGACGTCGCGGCCGGAGATAATGGGGAGAACGGCCCGCTGCTGGATGGCGGAGGGCTTTTCGAAGCCGTAGTTGTAAATTCCTCTAAGGAGGTCGTCTTTGATACCCATCTCGTCGAAACTCATTATTGGCTCCACCCCTTTTGATGTCTCGAAAACCAGCTTCGCGTCTTCCTCCTCCATTGCCCGCCGTGCCCTCTGAGAAGTCCCTGCCGCTGCCATAGTATCTGCGTATACCACACAATTGATTTTGACCCAAGATAATTATTCACTAGAAGAGGAGAGATGAGAAGAAAAAGCCCTCGTCCTGCCTAAGGCAAAAGAATGCGCCAGAAGAGGAGAGATGAGCCCTAACGGGAGATGTTTAATCTCGGGTAAATTATTATAGGGGTCCTTCACGTTTCAAATTTGTGGTGGTCATTGCCCTCAACCTTCCATTTGTGGCACTTAACATTAATATTGTTCGTGCAAGTATCACCACCTAACAGAAACGGGTACTTAGACATCATGCTCATGTTTCATTCCTATTAATTTATTTTATGATTTTTTGTAGGATATATTTCAACCATACATTCACGTAATAAAATATTTTACACGATCTTTCAAAAAACAAACTCCACTTTTCAACCACGTATTCTTCTAAAAATACTATTCAAAACTCATTTTTTTCCAATTAATGAGAATCAAACATGCACTGAATGGTTACACAATACGTACGTGATTTTTGACAAACGGTTAAATCCTTCAAAAAAGAGAAATAACTAACGTAATTTAAATGTTCTTCCATTTCAAATTTTTTAAACTCTTTTATCCCACGTCATGTTCATGTGTTTCTAGAAATTTAAAATTTAATGGGTTGCTCGAAAAAACTTTTGATAAATTTTTTAGCAAATTTTGATAATATTGAATAAATGTGTGGTCAAAGTTGATAAAAGTTTTGATTCTCATGAAATTTAGTTACCATTGAAGTTTGACAAGTTAAAAAGTCGATGAAATTTTTGTAAGTCTTGATTAAACAATCACTAAATAATAATTTTCCGTTAAGTGAAGATACTGCGATTGAACCATTTGAAAAATAAGTGTCATGTAATATTAAACATGTAATTGCTACACTTACGAATGGTCAAGCATTTAGAAGAATTTATCATTTTATATCTCTACGTTCGTACATAGGGCTAAGCTTTTAAAGCCCACAGCTCAAGTGGGATGGCCTTTCTTTAACTATTAACGGATAATTACGTTCATTTAAGGATGATAAAAAAATTTGTTTAATTTGATACCTAGTGGCCCCATCCCCAACTTGGGGGACGAGACTATTGTCCCAAAGTGAATACGGGACATGCTCGAAAAACATGGTCCCGACCCTGTTTAAGCCTCATTTTTTTACATCAAAATACTTTTTTCTAAGGTGATTTAACTCCATTCCAATCACACGTCCTTCAATGAATAATATTACATGCAAACTCAAAATTTTTCCTTATTTATTAACCACACACTCTCCATTATAACACTGCTACAAAATGCATTTTTCGAAAAAAAAAAGGGTCTCAAACAATCCCTTATTTTCAAATTTTAGTTCATTATTTTTAAAATAGACATGAGTTGCTCTTAATAGTTTAATTATTTGGATGATATGATTTAAAATAGTAAAGGCGAAGCCCCAATTCTCATTAATCGCTTTTTTGGATCTAGACCTACATTAGTCATGTCTAGTATTGCCTAGATTATATTTAAGTGATAAAAATAAGATTAACCTTTTTTAAACACAATTTCTATACGTGGAGTGACTTTTTCACCCCTCACGCTTCAGTCCTTACGTTTAGAACATCGATATTCACACTACATTTTTTAATAATTGCACTATGTTATAATAATTTATGTTAAAGTTTCTATTTTTGACTTATTTTCACACATATCTCATTTGTTAATCATCACGTTCTTTTGATAATATTATATTAATTAGCACTTATTATTCATGATGGTTGTTTTGCCTTAGTTACACTTTTGTATTTTTTTATTTATTTAAAAATACGAAAGACAAATATAACTTTTTTACCTCCTCTTAACTTGTTTTAGATGGATTGAGCTCAGTCACTGCCATTGAACACCCTTAGGTTACATACCAGATTGGATAAAAGTCAATCACTGTAATATGGTGTTACAAATGCTCTTATGAAAATATTTGGAGGTTGTGCAACATGTTATACTTCAATCAGATAAACAAATATCTTCATAATTTAAATCAATATTCTAAAAATTTCGTCTAAGCTTCATTTAGGAAGGAAGCTCGATTTTACCATCTAGACATATTTTATTCATTTTTACTTTGCATAGGCTCGCTTAGACTTGTAAAAACGTGAAGTTTGAGCTTATCGTTTAGCCATTGAACACCCTTAGGTGCTACATACCAGATTGTCGATCACTGTAATATGGTGTTGCAGGCGCTCTTATGGAAATATTTGGAGATTG